>CACVKI010145114.1:0-17844 GCA_902732785.1 Trichogramma evanescens | reverse complement strand
AGAGAGAGAGAGAGAGAGAGAGAGAGAGAGAGAGAGAGAGAGTGAATCGCTGCGATAGCGGCCCGTACACGTTGCTGCTGCTGCTGCTGCACGCACGAGTCGTGCAACATACAGGGCCACTTTATGCAAGGGCGATATTTTGCTTGATATGCTTGCTTATGGCAGCTTATGTAGCTTCTTCCTTATGCCACGCATTCTCTCTCTATCACTCTCTTTTGAAAATGAAAAGAGTAAATTAATCCAAGTTTTCGCTACTCCAAAATAAACAACTCCACATGATACAATGATTGTATATTCGATACATAACAGTTAGCTTTTTATTTTGCATCGTATAAATTATATGTGCTCGATACACGAATCACAATTATGTAGCCAGCGAATCAACATTTCCTGTGATGGAATCGGCGAGAGGCGCGAATGCCGTTGAAGAGTCTCCTCCAGGACCTCTTGGCGCTGGTAACGGGTGCCACCGCCGGAGGCTGCAGCGCCGCCGGCGCGTCGAAGAAGCACTTGAGGCAGTAGTCCGGATAGCCGGGGGTGCCCGCGTGATCGACGTACTGCGCGCAGCCGTGATAGTCGTAGCAGTCCTGGTTGCAGCCGTTGCCGCCGCTCGACTCGGCGCCGCCGTTGATGGCCACGGAGCCGCAGTCGACCTCGTACAGGTCGTACAGGTCGAACGCCTGATACAGCTGGCCCGTCTGCGGGTCCCGCACGTAGACGCAGTCGGCCGGATACGACGACGCCGACTCTTGCTGCAAACTGCGGTGTGGAGAGAAGAGAAAAAAAATGGAGAGCTTGCAGAAATCAACGCGCACACTGCTCTCGCGATCGTTATTGCGAAACAAGCGACTTACGCCAAAATTAATCCCAACGTGAGCACAATTAACGGGGACATGTTTTCCAGTCGCGCTGTCCTGCTTATGCACACACAATACGAAAAACAATGCCGATTCCTCTCGACTTTCTGCTGAATTTCACTCCTGGCCGCTCTATTTATACATCGTTCTCGGCCGAACGTCGTGAGGCGTTCAAGAAGGAGAAAGAAAGATTTGGAAAATCTTTTTTATTTTTCATTATCTATCGTCGTCGCGGTCAACAACGGAATCTTTTTTTAGAAACCACAAAGTCAGGCGTGCGTAAGCGCGCAAGGATATCGTCGGTCATGCGATCGCGAGGCATTTCGGAGAGCACGCACATTTCGATAAGCGCGCCTCGACGCATCGGCATCTTTTCTTTTTTTTTCGCAAGTCGCGATACATTACGTAAGGCGTGATCGTGTTTCGTAAAACGCACGCGCAAGGTCGATTTTGTAATAAAAAAAAAAGTTTTTTTTTGTCGCGTTGCGGTTAATTTTGCGATTAAGAGAAAAAAAAAAGAGGAAGGGAAATAAACGTTGCATCGATACAATAATAATTATCGATTACGTTCGATTGTCTTGTCAACTGGCGAATCTCTATTTAAGCACTTGTCGTCGTGTTTCGCGATCGACGCACGCTAAGATGAATCTGCGGTGCTTTTTTCGATATATATTATTACGACCTTTTGCAAAAATTATTTGCTCGAAAGATAAAAAAAAGGAATGTTTGGTGGGTAAGCACTCGATAAGAATGATCTATTATATACGATTATTGCATATTTATTTTCTAAGCAAAATAAGAGCTGGACTTATTTCGATACAATTGGATTTATACAAAAGAAAATACTCTTCGACGTTTACATGGTAGGGCTGACTGTGTTATCCAATACAGGAAAATAAACGATGAAATTATCTTAATACAAAAAACAAAAAAATTCGATAAAAATCTTTCTTCGATGTACAAACGTATGATAATTTACAAAACTAAATTAGCTCGGTGTCGCGCGTCACTGACTTCCTGTAACTTCGGCAGCTGCTGGCGCATCCGTGCTCGATTCTACGCTGGGCTTCGCTGTTTGCTCTTCAGCTGGAGCAGCGGCAGTCGTCGTCTCTTGCACCGGGGCCGCCGCTTCCGTGGTCGTCGTGGGTGGCTCCTTGACCTGCTTGGAGCTCTTGACGTCGAGCGAGCGCGTCTCGTGATTGTAGACGCGCTCCGTGTGGAAGATCACGTCGCCGATCGGCAGATCCTCGGTCTCCTCGTAATAGGGCAGGCCCTCGGCCGTGCGGCCGGCCCTGACGACGCGCTTGCCGCCCCGAATCGACACGGTGGTCTCGTAGCCGCCCCGGCCGTCGGAGTGCGTCGAGACGTGCGCCGCGTTTTCGTCTATGAGTCAGTTTCGCACAGTACGAGATTAGAGAGAGGACAGTCGTTGTTCATTTATTTTTTATCGCGATGGAAACTTACTCTGCGAGGAGCTTTGAATCGATTGGTTGATGCTCTGTTGCAAATTTTCAAAGTACTTGTCCATGTCGATTAGTCCGTTGTCGATGTAGTTCGAGCCGAAGCTTGGCACTATAAGGTCGTAGGACGGTCTTACCGATCTAGCTGTGGACGAGCTACAATGAAAAAATCGATTGTCAATCGGCCACTATCGGGCGTACCATGTATCACAACGCGCTTGAGAATCGCTGTTTCGATTCAACAATCGATTGCGAGTACCAAGCACGAGCACTGCTTAAATAAATTAAATAATTGAGTAGTCTATCCGACAACTGTTACTCACGCAACAATTCCAAAAAGCAGAAGCAGAGCAACGGATTTCATGTCTGAATGTTTTATTAAAAGGTACGGATTCCCTGATAATAAACGCAGAGGCGTGTGCGACGCAGAGCGAGAGAGCAGTAAAAAAAAAACGAACTTACACTTGGCACGGTTCACTTGTCAACTTCAACTGTAAAGATACGACGCGCGTTTTCGGCTTATCACGCGTTTTTATATAGTAATCAAGTACAACGGGGAATAGGAAAGAGTGTGGGCGCCGACGTATGAGCCGCGCGCCGTACGTAAGAGAGAAAAAAAAAGGATAGAGACAGAGATATCGGTGAATTACACGGAGTGGAAAAATTTTTCGGTAAATTAGTACGGTGCATTTTTTTTCTCACTTCTTCTTTTTTTTTTTTTTTTTTGTTTAAACAGTTGTATTATAAATTATTGAAGGCTCGTTTATATAATCATAGGCAGCGCGGAGCGATGAAAAATGTCGATCGTTCGCGAGGCGAGGCGAGGCAATATTTACGCGCAAATAATTTTTGAACTTGAACCATTGATTGGCGACCAAACAAACGCGTGCGTATTTCTAATCATTGGTTTCGAAATTTCGTTTTATTAGCAAATACAAGCGCGATGACGTTGCCGGTGTCAATCATTTTGAGTGTGCGGTAAGAATTTATTGACAAAATATGTTCCTTTGTTTTGTAACTAATGATATTTATTCGAATTAGCACGCTGTACGTTAATGTGATATTAATTCAAATAATTAATGTAAGGTCAAAATAAATAAATTTTGACTGATCAAAACACGCTTATTAATCAAACTCGAGAGTAAACGATTTTTGTCTCGCGCAATTTCAAGCTTGTAAATCAATCCCTAAGAATAAATGCTTTCTCTATTTGATTTGGAGAATATATATTATTTCTACAACTTTTTTTCTGAACTGTTCTGAAATGATTTTGCTGATGAAATGTGATTTTAAGTATACGTGATGTTTGAAAGGAAAATCGATGAAAATTCAATGTTTACTATTTGCTTAAATAAAATTTATTTTGAAAAGTAAAAACATCGTTACAAAATTACTTCGAAGTTAATAAAATTTAATAGCTTCTGCTGCTCGAAGAAGAAGAAGAAGAGATGACACCATTGGGGTTCCTATGGACCGAAGCGGAATTTATGCCATTTCCAGAAGCAGAGGCAGAGCCACCGTTCATCGTGACTCCAACCGAGCCCGGACCAAAACCGGTGACACCTGCGAGATTTAACGAGCGATTAAAATGACATACATTATATGCATTATATGCAAGTGATTTTTTTTATCTTGAAACGGAAAATTTGTACGAAATAATTTTTCGTCAAAAAACCAGTTTCCAAATTTTCAACGTCATATCTCGCGCGCGAAATCTCTTTTACCCGCTCAATATACGAGCGTATCACGCAACCAAATGACGAATACGTCATTGATAAAAAAAAAAGAATGCACCAAATTGAATCACACTCTGTTTATCGATTGCGCGGCGATGAGAAATTTACGAAAGTCGCGTCAGATTGTGCGCTGCGTCGATGCAGCAAAGCACGAAAATGATGTATATAATAGTAAAAATATCAAAGAAAACATATTTTTATGAGAGTAACTTAGTCCACCGAAATAAATTCACAGACTCAATGATTTTGATTCGAAACGTTGATATTGTGTTTTTTGAATAAAGTATGTATCTGCTCTTACCCAATCCGGCGCCCTGTCCTGGAAACCGCTGTCCTGGGTACTGTTGTCCAGGAAAACCTTGCCGCTGGCCGCCTACCAGCTGCTGACGGAGCTGATTCACGAGATTGAATAATTGTTGAATTTGCTGCTGGTTTGCCCGCACTTGATTGACAATGTCGGCGATAGGATACTGAGCCGCAGTTGGCTGATTGCAGGAACTGCGGAGAAAAAGTCGAGAATTAATCTTCAATGTTTTAATTCGAACAACATTTTTAATGTATAATAACTTACACCAGAAGAACTGCGAGGAGTACCGAAGACACGACGAGCTTCATGTTGAATCGTTACTTGCAAGGTTTATCGCACTACCGTAAAAACCGAATTCACTTTGGAGACGAGTCGAGCTCGAATGATGGTTTCCGTTGAAATTTATCGTGTTTTTATACTTTGATGACAAATTTGCCAATAATTAGCGCTTCCACGATCTATACTCGCAATAAATGGGGTGTACATCGTGTGAAATCATCGATACTCGTAAAGTAACTCACGTTCGTGTGTGCATATTATTCATCGATTGTTCCGATCCATCCGTAAGTTTTAGGGAAAACAACGAGACGATTAGCCCAGTGATAAGCTTTATTTTTTACAATGAGTCGTTACCGCGGGGCTATGTCAACAATCTTACGGAGGAAAAAAGCTTGCACTCTTGAATAATACTGAATTTTATTTTCTCGCTGTCAAACTTTCCTCAAATTGAACACAATCGTGTAATAAAAATTCGTTGATCGTGGATCATTACAATAGATCGTTGTCGATGATGTACATCGTCGCTTCGACCAACCAAACATGTGTGTACGTGTCGATGTGGTTTTATTACATCGAAAACTGGCTCGCAATCAAGGCCAAAGAACAAAAGAACGATCGAAGATCATCGCGTTTAAAGCGCGCGCATTTATTCGCCCGATCAATGTTCACGGCGAAACTCCGCGATCGGTTTCCATATAACTGCGGGCTTTCGTTCTCTTTGCCGTATAATATAGGCCCGCGCGCGGGCGACGATAACGGGTCCTCGGCACTTCTGGCTTTTGGCCCGAGAGCTGCTCCGTCAGGATTCAAAACTTGCGTGCGCTAGAGCAGCAGCAGTAGCGCGATATTGTATACGGGCACCCGCAGCTTTATACGTGTATATACGGCCTACGTTACGCCCAGGCAAACGAAGCGCGATGTCGCGCACTTATATTCTCCGGGGCCGAAAAATTACACGAGCCGATGAGAAAAATAGAACTTTTTTGACGCGCGTATATATGTATATCTCGATTCTGCCGCTGTAAGCTCGCGGGTCAGGATGATAATCGTGCAGATAGAGCAGAGATTTTTCCTTTTTTTCTACCTATCTAGCATCGTTACATGCTGGTATCGCAATTAGTTAGGGTAATCCTTTTTTCTCTCCCTCTCTCTCTTTATTTTCACTTCGGGCGTTGGCTCATTTTTCAAGAACGCACCGAAATCAAATGCGTACGTTTATTAGTCTCGTACACCGCGACGAACAATGATCGGTATTCACCTTGAATTTCGTAACGAAAAATTTTTCGAGACGTTTCGCGCGTGACGCAGTTTCTTTCATTATTCGATGTTTCTTTTTAAAAAATAGCGCACGCACGCACGCAGGCACGCTCGATTAGAAACAATCGACCCGATCGAGACTCGATAAACAAAAAAATAAAATAATAAAAAAAAAAAAAAAAATGAAGTATAAGTGACACAAGGTAGCATCGTGTATCCCTGTCTCTTTCGCTCTTCGTGCGGTGTGCACGTGTATCATGTAAATAACGTGACATACACAATATGCGGGCAGCGTTGGGTGTTAACCAACCAGCAGCAGCGCCACACCGCAGCAGACGCAGCGCGTTGAAAAAATATAATAATATTACGCGCGTAATTGCACAAAAACAAAAAAAAAAAGATAATATTTTGAATTAAATATCTTCGAGACAGGGACAGAGAGAATCAAACAAACGTCACGGAGATAAGGCTTTGATTTTTTTTTTCATTGTCGTCATTGTATTTAGTACTTTATGGTCGATTAGCCGGCACGCACGTTCGAGTGCACGCGTATACAATAATTACGGACCAAGTCGTAATTCATATTGTATATATATCATTATATTGTTGACTTACCTTTCGACGAGGCTGCGACAGCGACTCTGCCGCCGCCGCTGCTTTTGATGTCGAGATCGACGGGCGAGTCCGTCGGCGTCTCTTGGCTGCTGCTGTTGCTGTTGGTACCGGTATTCGATTGCTGCTGCTGCTGCTTTTCGGGCAGATTCGGTGAGATCAAGGTCGTCACCCTGGTCGCCGATGAGGAGGTGGTTGTCTGGGCCTGCTGCTCCTGCGTCTCCTCCTTGATCTTGATGTCGTGCAGGAGGGCAGTGGCCGTGGTGGCGTTGACCGCTACGCCACCGCCGCTACCCTCGACCTTCATGCTGATCGCCACGGCGAAGGATCGTTTTTAACGCGCGTCGGGGCTGAAGGTACGACGAAAGAATTCGATCTGTAAGTACAGAAAAGTGGACATTTTCGATCAATATACGACTTGACTCATCGAGGCATTTATAAATTTGATAAAGTTACTCATCAATGGATTTTAAAAATTTTAACATTTCAGAATGAATCATCGATCGAGTGCGATTGTTACTTAAATGTTGCAACTCGTGCGCGTTTCAATTACGCAAGCCGCAGCGATACCCCCAAGGCAACGTCGTCGAAAAAAATTGCTTCTTTAAATCTTATCACCTGCTAATACGCGTTCGCGATTCAAGATAGACTTGACTCGTGCAGATGCACGTACGCCGCCGCGATACACGAGCCATTTAAAGCGACGATCTGATTAAAGGAAAGATATAATACAAAAATAGCTCGGCCTCACAGGTTGAAATAGCGCGCCCTTATATATATACACACACAGCACGCGCAATACAATACAATAACGAGCGAGTATACCAGAAGTTGCGTCGCTCGATTCGTATTTGATTGATTTCGAAGCTTTATATCATAACATCGGCAGCATTTGGCCACGCGCGTACATTTACGCGTGTGTGTACGTGCTTATACACGATATAATATACAGAGAGAGAGAGAAAGAGAGACGCGCGGACAGGCAGACAGACAGTCGGACGGACGGACAGACAGACGGCACGGGGCGCAGTGCAACACCCGCAGCAGAAGAGGGTGGCGTGTGTGTTCCTTGCTGACTCTGGACCTGCATACCGATTATCCTTTTAACGACGAGCGAGAGAGAGAGAGAGAGAGAGAGAGAGACGAGGTCTGCTGCGCCCCCAACAGTAGCAGCAGCAGCAGCTGATGTGCTGGCGCATAAAATTTTTCTCGCATTAGTTTTGATTTTACCCTCAACCCTCAACAGACACACACAAACACACACACACACACACACACACAGGCGTTCTCTATAGCAGCCGCGACTAATGACTGTTTAAAGCCAAAATAGGAGATTTTACAGGAGAGAGAGAGAGAGAGATATTCTATTTTGACGCGCGCGAGATTATTCTCCCAGAGCGACACTTTTACATAATGTTTAATGTGGTTATTATGAGGCACGCGCGTGCCGGTGCAGTTTTTTCTTTCTTTTTTTTTTTTTTTTATTAATTCAAGTGCGTTCGACGCACGGAAAAATTATTATTCATTAAACGCGAGGGAGCGCGCGGTAAGATTGCGCCACCTTTTTTTTTCATATATCACGTATGCGCGTTTTATTTTAAACGCGATTACCGCGCGTATGATACATGCGCGCGTATTTTTGGAATGATTAAAAAACGTGGACGGATCGTTCAAAAATGACCAACTTTTCCTTCGTTATGACAACATTAATGAAATCCAATTCGATACTTCGCGCGCGCGATATGTGACATTTTATGAAAGTTAACTTATACGTGATACAATATCGTCGGCGCGCAGCAGCACACGCGATTTTCAACCATTGGAATTAACCCATCGAGCGAGGCAGTGGCACACGCGGCCGGGGGAGCAGACAGACCGCAGGCGCGCACAGCGTCCAATGCTCGCGGGCAGGCGGTCCCGCGGGGGGCGGAGGGGCACATCGCAGGCATCTGGTTTGAATTATAAGACACGTCTCTCGCTCTCTCTCTCTCTTTCGCTCGAGGAGGCGAGAGTATAATAATGTACGTCTGTTTGGCTCGAGCGCGTCAACATTGAACAGACGAGACGACAATAAAAAGTAGCTCACCGAAAGAGAGAGAGAGAGAGAGAGATTTGCCAAAAGCTCTGCGGTTATAAAGGTCTGCGTGTGTTCTGCGCGCACACACACACACGCACATTGAACTTTTGTACAGCCACACGCAGCTGCTGCCGCTGTGCTCGCGATAGCTACATCGATTCTTTTATTATATAGAATCAGCATGGCCGCGGGGGGCTGTTTTATGTCCCTTTTTGTTGTAATACGGTTAAGGTAACGGAGCAGTCCTCGAGTATATAGCGAAGTTTGCAATTCGTATCGCGAGAGAAAGAGAAAGGGATATCGTGGCGTATCGTGACGAGAGAGAGAGAGTGAGAGAGGACGGAGGATTTGGCCGAGCTTTTAGGCCTTGTGCTGTTTCTTAATATATAGGTACGACTACGAGCGCAGCGACGTAGAGATTTTAATTTCGAGATATATTTTTCATTTACATGCGGAGGTTTTAACGAAGGAGAAGAAGCAAATCAACCCCGATAGAAAAGTTTACAATATGCGTTCATCCAGTTTTTGGCTACGTAGACTCGAAATAGTCAGTTTATTACTCCTTTGAAGACCCAAAAATAATTAACAATAAAAAGCTAGAGCATCGACATCATTTTAAACTTTAAGGTTGTTAAAAACTGTGTACTCAATAATTTTTAAATTAGAAAAAAAAGGTCGAAAATTGCTCGATCTTAGCCATGTGTGCGCGCGCACCTATTGCCACGACTTCTCGGGCTAAAATTTTGCAAGATTTCAAAAAATTCATGTCTCCCAACCTGAAACTCGGTAAGTTTATACGGCTTTGGAACCAATCGCAGTTGGAAACAAAGATTTTCTCTAAATTGTAAATTTGAGGAAAAATGTAGCTTTAAATTTAAATTTAACACTTCGCAGGAAGTCATGATTAGGAGAAAATTTTATGATAATATTTTAGAGTAGCAATTATTGATCCATGCTGTACATTAATTTCAAACAATAAAATGGGAATATGACAAGTAATAACTCAAAAAGTTGACAAAAATAAAAAAAATATTGCCCAAAAAAGTTAAAAGAAGAGGTACCTACGTCACGCGGGGTTCCCAGGCGGTCACCCATCCAAGTACTAACCGCGCTCAACTTTGTTTATATTCGGTGATCGGACGAGAACCGTAGCTTTCAAAGTGATGTGAACGTAGACATTCGATCAGGTTGGCTCGAAAATTTGTAATGCCTTTGCTTATGTGCAATTTTACCACTTTCTGAACAATTTTATTAGTAATGATTTGAAAAAATGACGAACATTAATTTATTTATTTTTAGCGATTTTTCCGATAAAATTGTATTATAAGTATTAAGCGCGTTTTAAAAAAGTCCGAAAATGACAATTAAACTGTTTCACAAAGTTGAGACTAGTTTTCAACCGATGAAAATACGATATCAGTACTTTGAGCCTCTACCGCTAGATGGCCAGTACCTTTAACAGATAAAATCTGCAAGTGGCAAAGTCAAAATAATTGTATAAATCCCAATTGTATAAGAAATGATTTTTGATTTAAATGCTTTTATAAAATAAATACAATTTAATATTATACGAGTACAGTGTCGACAGAGCACGGCCAGCGACGTTTATCGTAACGCGCTCGATCACGATCCGATATAACATAACTGTCCTCCCCAGATCGATATTTTTCAAATATCTTACGGTACGTCGTCATTCAATTGCCACGATGGACTAGGCTATAAAAATTTGGTACTTTTTTTCAAAGCCTCGTGGCCTCGCACACGGTAAATAAAAATCGCGTGTCCTAAGTCGATCGCGATCGACAGCATACACGCGGATACATTACCAACTATATAACCAAGCGGTATATAGAAGCAGAAAAAAAAAACGACAGGAGATGAAGCGCAAGAGCGATAAGCTGCGGTTAGTTATGGGTATACCGCGCGTGATTGGATCGCGAAAGCTCGAAAAGCTTCAGACCGAGACGCGGGTCTAGCGCGAGTCATGTACGTATGTTATATTATACACAAACTTCTTCATTTTTTTTCATACGTATACCGCGACTGATCTCTGACCTCGAGTGCTTTTACGACGACGAGATTGCGTTGATGCAAAGGAAGCTTTCACACACACACACACACACACGCGCGCGTAGACGACGACGTATCTATATCGCTGTATAATATACAGCGCACAGATCGGCTTGCGTTGCTTTGCTTTGCCTCGCCCGCGCGCGCGCCTGGGCGTGACATTTTTATAATGAAGCAGCGGCAGTTCGCGCGATATCGCAGCTCGTAGCGGCTCGGCTGCAGAGAAAGAGTAGTGAGCGTGTATATATAGGTATACATTATACACAGGAGTCGATCGAGCTGCTCGCACAACCTGCAGCAAAAGCAGCGGTAGCAGCAGCAGCAGCAGCATTCGCGCAGAAAGTATGTATATCGCGCAAGCGGGTGCCTCCAGAATTTGCGCTTTCTCTCTTTATAAATACCTATATATATCGTGCGCAATACTGTGCACATAGAGAGAGAGAGAGAGAGGTGCCGATCTGCTGGTGGGCGTCGGAGCATCTGGCCTCTGTCGTCTATATAACTATTCGACTATATAATACGCATACACGTTTAATGCGACTCTGCGTTCGAATTATACAACTATATCTATACGTATGCAGCTCACACCACCTATACGTCCTCGCGGACTGTTCTAATATTGGAAATTTCTACTTGTGCGAGACACACAGCGAGCGTGCGAGAGAGAGAGAAAGGGCTGATATGCCATGTGCGGGACATATGTATAAACATGAGCTGGAAGTATGCTGTATATACCCGCGCTTCTGATTTTCAAGAGCCACCGACGCAGCTTGCAACGCGACGCACGCACACACACACACACACACACACGACAACGACAACGACGAGTGGACTTTGCGGGCAGGGGTGAAAAATGAAAAAAAAAAGACGAAGAAGAAGCGAAGAACGCAGAAAGCGAAAAACCCGTATCTGCGGGAGAAAAGTCCGAGAGAGCATTGATTCGACGCGTATCATGTGTATAGCAGCACGTTTGTTATTATAGAAAATCGGAAATATAATATGCCGCGTCGCGTTTGGGTCGAATTGATATTGATTCCGGGATCGAGCGTTTTTGTACACCATTTTCTCTCGTTTTTTTTTTTTTTGGAATATCGAGTGCGCTTTTTGTCGTATACATTCGTGTACCTTTAAATATGTAAATGCCAAGAGTCTCGATTCCCGGTGTACAACCGAGCTTTCAGCAGAACCTTGCGAGTCCGAAAGTTCCAAGCTTTTTCTTTCTCTCTGACTTCCGCAAAAGCTCGCTTCCCTTCTCTCGACACGCTTAATTTTTTTTCTTTCGCAATTTTTTCGTAATCGTTTGTCGCGACGCGAGGACACCAGAATTACATCGCAATCGCAGCTTTCGAGAGAAGGATCGGTTCAACACGAAAGTACATCGGCTAAGAGAAGAAAAAAGTACAAATGAAAGGAGCTTTATGCGGCATCGCGATCGATCGGAGCGCACACGCGATATATAAGAAAATAAAAAATACTCTGCCTCCAACTGCAAATACACGCGAGCTTTATTTGCGAGCGTATAATAAACAGATGCGCGCAAGATGTTTTTCATCTTTCTCGTCGAGCTTGAAAGAGAGAGAGAGAGAGAGTGAGAGCAGCTGGCGAGATTTCAAGCTCGCCAATGAGTGCGGCAGCGGCAGCGACGATGGCTGCTGCTGCTGCTGCTGCTGCTGCTGCTGTTGCTGCGCGTCGAAAGGTCACATCTGGATTTCGCGCAAGTATAAGAGCGACACAAGTGCGCGACTGCCTGGCCGCACATGCGACGCCTGCACCGGCACTGGCAGCGGCAGCAGCCACCCCGCAATGAGTCACGGTACTTTCAGCCAGACCCTGCGCCTATATTATATATACTTATATACATACGTAAGCTTTATAAGTGTGCGCGCGCGTGTGCAATGTCGTACACACTGTAGCCCGTGCGCGGCACCCGCGCACACTGGCTCGAGCTCTGACACATTGCTAGTACCCCGAAAGAGAGGAGGCATGAGGGAGGGACCCGGAGGGAAGGAGAGCAGCAGAGCTAGCTGGAGCCCCCTCCGATATTGGCCCCCCCCGCGCGGCGGGCGCGTGTGCATATGATTTTACCTCCTGCCCGCGCGCGCCATATAGTTATATAATACAGAAACTGCGCGAGTCCGAAGCCGCCGCGTGCCGAGCTTAAACTTTTCTAATTACTGCTACGCTCGGGCAGCTATATAACTGTTATATATTAATCGAAATTGACCACGACGGCATTCGGTCGTAAAGTATCTACAGCTGCTGCTGCTGCTGCTGCTGTATAATACTAAAGTATGAGAATTCGACTTCCGTTAGTTTTACCTATGATTTTTATGTATAATAACGCGCTAATTATGATTTCTTCGCAGATTTCACAAATTTCGCGAGGCCATCTATTATTATATATAATGTTTGCTATAATACATATCCCAAGAACTTTGCTATTTCGTTTGTGGATTCTTTGACTGACGCCTAGCTCTCTAGCGGTAAGTTTGGTACTACTTATAATAATCAGCTAGATATCAACGCCCGATGATTGGACTCGCGCGTGACGAGGATAGAACGACAAATGAAACAAACTTATTTCCGGCTGAGCGTCGCCTCGACTTTTTGCAAAAATAATTCAACAGTTTTTGATTTTTCAACAGCTTGGCTAACTTTAATCGTTATGTAAGAGTAAATTAAAGAATGAAAATATCGAAAATTGCCCATGCTACCCCGTGTACCATTGCTATCGTTGACGCACACCCTATACGCACGAGCGTACCCTATTTCACAATGTTTAAGTTTTTATCGCGTGTCAGATCTGATGTCACTAGAGTGTGCTTGCGTCAAAATTAGATTTTCATTTTATAAGTGTTCTAAAACAATTTTAGAAAGTAAAAGATAGTTTGTAAGCCCACAAATAGAGTATGTTTGTACCGTATTTCAATAAGTGTTCAAAAGCTCGAATAAATTTTTTTATTCTCAATAATTCCATTACGTGTCTAACTTGTGTAATCTAATCATAAACATGATTTGTTTTTTACGTTTGATGATTATCATGATGTATGGTGAGGGCGAAAAGAAAATTCACATCACCATATAGATCTGCTCAACTTGCCAGATGGAGCATGACACGTGCTCCTCTCGATGACCGATGATGATATTAATAAGGTCGCACGAGCATAATACGCGTCTTTGTATTACGTACGATGTGCGCGATTTGGCGAGCCGCAACTGCAGGCCCGATCAAACATCCGCGCACGGAACGTACACCAATGCGAAACGTGATGCTTTATACGTGCATTTTTTTCCAACTATTTAGCAGACTTTTGACTCAAAACGATTAAGGCTAAATTTAAGAGGAAATCGAAAAAGCCAATTAAACAGCAATTATTAAAATTGAAACAATCGCAAGCCCAGTATATTTTTCAAATGTCACACTTAGAATCAATCTATATGAATTTTTTATTTTTAATTGCTTGCCAGATTTTTCTATTTTTTCCACATATATACATGTGTGGGATGATATATTTACTAGATTGCATATCACGATTTCGCGTAAACTGTCGCGAGCTCGCGAGTTTGAATGAGTTATAATTTTTTCACATGACCACAAAGTAATTGATACACGCGGCCGTAACGAACGCATCATTCGCAGCTTCAAAATCGTTTTAAGAGAGCCGCAGATACAGCAGCCCTGAGCGGCTTGCGGGCGGGCAATGATCTGCAGCATATATCACATACGTATACCGAACGCGCTGAATGTTTTTGTCGGCAAATTCGCGCGCGCACGCACACTTGCATTATTATAGATAATATAGTGCGTTGCCCGTATATGGGCAAATTCACATTTTAATCTGAAAAATGCGGCTTCAAATCGAATTTAAAAATGTTATCAACAGGTCGCGTATAACGACCGTGTGAAATTGTTCTTTGAAATTGGGTCCCAGGAACGTGAACAAGAGAGAGCGAACAAGAGCGATATTTTCATGGTGATTTTCTCATAATCACGTTTGTGCGCCAGAAACGAAAAATCACGATTTCAGGCTAAAGCAGCGCAATTAGACAATTATCAAAACTGTGATCTTACTTTTTCCATAATTTCTTCATTCCCTAATTTATTTAAAGAGAAAGAAAAAAATATGATTTTCGTTCGTGGATTGTAAAAGAAATAAATCGTAATTTCAATTTGAAATTATATCCTTTCAATTTTGGATTACTATATTATAATTAGTTTTATTGAATTTGTTTTCATGTTTTAAAATTTTACATTGATAAATAATGTCAACCTAGCGCAAGGACAAAAAATTTTCAAGATTGAAAATAAAGATGCCAATATTTATCATTTCTCAACTTCGTTGCCTGAAAATACAAAAGATGGATAGATTAGAAAAATTTATAAGAATGATTATTTAGAAGGTAGAAAAAAAGAAAGTACCTTTTGATAAACTGGACTTTTTGATCAACTGGACCATTGTCAACTGTATCAGATAATTTGGCTTTGCTTTCTTTTGCAACGATTTCACCAGCTTCGTATATTCTAAACAAATCCTCGTTCATCAAATTATCGATGACCATTTCGGAGCAAAGAATTGGCAATCGGTAGTGTATCAGCTCTTGAAAAGCATCGAGTGACAACTTTTTAAAATATCTTCTAGACATTTTTTCGCATAGGTACCTCAAGCACTTATCGCGATATTGTTCGGGGATTTTATCCAAGTTGTTTAATCGCTCGATCTCGAAGTAGTTCGTGTATGTGAGTAGTTTCGCAGCTTCTTCGGGTTGTAACAGGAGTAGATCGAAAAGCGACAAACAATTAGGAATAATAGTTACCTCTATAGCTTTGCTCGTGAACTCCTCGTCATTGCGCCAAAATTTTTCCAACAAATCTGACGACTTTTCGAACGATTCATACTCGACAAACAATTTAATGATCGTCAGAACATCGCTTCGATCCAGTTCATAGCCTCTTTTGTTTAAGCATTCAACGACGGCTAGAATACCAGATGCTAATTTCAATTTATCCCATTTGCGGTCGTTTTTGTCAAAACTTTTGCGGAAAAGTTCTTCAATGGGAAAAACGAACTTGGACAGATCAGCGCCACGATCCAAGAGTACATCGACCACACCCGGCGAAAGATTTGCTACGGCTGTCTGTAGCGGTGTCCTGCCCTTCTTATCCTGAGCATCGACCTGCACTGTCTGCTGAACATCGTCGGCGATTTCGAAAAATAACTTCACCAAGCCTCCATCGGGTTCTGTGCAGCTAACGATGTGAAGTGGGTGAAATCCTTTACCGTTGGCTAAGTTTGGATTCACGCCTCTTCTCAGCAGTGATTCAGCCGCCTTCTTTTTGCCGCGGTATAGCGCATTGTGCAATGCTGTGTTACCCGATTTGCTTCGAGCATCGACCTGCACCTTCAGCTGCATATTATCGCAGATTTCAAAGAACCACTTCATCAAGTCATCATCTATTTTTCGAAGTGTAATATGGTGTAGCGATGTCAATTCATCTGCGCTGGTCAAATTCGGATCCGCGCCTCTTCTTAACAGTGATTCAGTCGCCTTCTTTTCGCCGTTGCGCAGAGCCACGTGCAATGGTGTGTCACCATATTCATCCAGAGCGTCGACCTGCACCTTCAGCTGCATATTATCGCAGATCTCAAGGAACCACTTCATCAAGTCATCATCTATTTGTCGAAATGTAATACGGTGTAGCGATGTCCCTCCCCATAAGTCAACTAAATTTGGATCCCCGCCTCTTTTTAGCAATGATTTGACCACATTCTTTAAATTATAGGACAGAGCATAGTGCAATGGTGACATACCCAACTTATCCTTAGCGTTGACTTGCACTGTCTGTTGGATGCCGAAGGTTATTTGTAAGAATTTTTCCGCCAAGTCGTCATCTATTCTACGTGATGCAATGTGGTGCAGGGACGACAATCCCTCGGCGTCGGCTATATTGGGATCGGCGCCATTCCTCAGTAGACATTCGACCATCTTCTTTTTTCCTGTGCCCAGAGCCAAGTGCAATGGCGTCTGACCCAACTTGTCTAGGGCATCGATCTCCATCGTCAGCTGCATGTCATCGCAGATCTGAAAGAATTTCTCGGCTGAGTTATCGTCATAGGTTGTCTCGCAAATCAAGTGCAGAGATGTTAATCCCTTTGCACTGGCCAAATTCGGATTCGCGCCTCTTCTTAATAGTGATTCAGCCACCTTCTTTTTACCTTTGCTCAGAGCAAAATGCAATGGTGACTTACCGCGCGTGTTTAGGGTATCGACCTGTACTGTCTGTTGGATGTCATCGCATATTTGAAAAAACCTCTCCGCCGAGCCATTGTCTATACTTCGCCATACAATATAATGCAGACAGGTGTATCCTTTCTCGTCGGCTAAATTTGGATTCGCGCCTATTCTCAGCAGTGATTCGGCCGCTTTCTTTTTGCTCTTGCTTAGAGCCAAGTGCAATGGCGTCCGACCCCACTTGTCTCGGACATCGACCTGCACCGTCTGTTCGATATTACCAAACATCTCAAAAAACTTCTCCGTCAAGTCTTTATCAATCATACTGTATATAGCACAATGCAGAGGTCTGATTCCCTGTGCGTTGGCCAAATTTGGATTGGCGCCTCTTTTCAGCAGCAACTCGACTATCTTCTTATTGCGGTAGCGCAGAGCCAAGTGCAATGGTGTGTTACTAAATTTCTTCTCTTGTGCATTGATGGACATCGGCTGATATTTGTCGTCGCTGAGCTCGAATAACATATTTACAATGTCATCACTATCGTTACTGTTTCGGCAAATAATGTGAAGTGGAGTCAATCCCTTCTTATTAGCCCAATTCGGATCTGCATGACTTCTCAGCAGTAATTGGACGACCTCCCTCTGTTTATGACGCAAAGCCAAGTGTAGCGCTGAATCACCCGTTTCCCGAACGATGCAATTGGGATCCTGTCCGAGCTCGAGAAATTTCTTGACGATTTCATCGCAGCCAGACTTGCAGGCCGCGTGAAAGTGGGTGAATCCAGTTTCGTTGGTGTAGTTCGCGTTGAACTTGTCGTAAATTTTAAAAAGCTCACGAACCTTGGATATCCAATCGCGGATTCTGTGTTCAGCGGCATAATTAACTGGTGTGTTGCGACACAAAAGTGGCTTACCGTCATCATCGAGGTCGGGCTCGTCTTTGTATCCTGTCCTTATC
>CACVKI010145112.1:13162-23283 GCA_902732785.1 Trichogramma evanescens | reverse complement strand
AAAATTCACCATCATGGTCTCGATGGTTTCCGAGCGTTGTCGTCGAAAGGGTTGACAGATTTGTGCACGTAGATCTTGATGTAATTTGAGAATCGGTGAATTTCGAGCGACAACAATGTTGATTTGATGAATAACGTGAGCGGTCGTCGTTTTCATAATATTCATGAATTGTGTATCAGGGATAATACTATTTTTGTCATGGTTTTACTGTAAACTTTATATTTTTGCACCATTTGGTAATAACAATACTTAAAACTAAGAAATATCTCTTTTCTCGGGCGATTTCGTTGGTTGTAAAGATGCGCGATGCACAACTTTTCAATGCAGGGAACCCTAACCTTCGCTCGCGTCGTAGAACTGCTAGTGTCAGTTGCATTCTGTGTCGTCGATAAAGTCAATATTTCATCCATCCATATTCCGTTTGTTTCGTCCAGGTCGCTCTGTCGCGCCGCTCACCAACGGCCCACTGTCTGTAACTTCATTTCTCCTCTTCTCTCTTTTATTTCTTTTTTTTTTATTATTCCTCGCTCTTCTCTCTCTCTCTCTCTCTGTATTCTCGTCAGCTCCGCATCATTAGGACGAGTCGAGAGCTCGCACGCTACGGGCGAATCAAAGAGAATTTCCCAGAGCGAGATTATAATACGTACACACGAAGGACGTGAGTTTTCAGTGGATGGGGGGACGTCCCGGTGACAGTTGGGTATCAACAAAGAGCGAGCCGCTCGCAGGTACACAGCTACGAGTCGAGTGCCCCCGACCGAATCAGCTTAGCCGAAGGGATTTTCCATACACAGAGACGAGCACACACGCACGGACACGTACGTAGGTACGAATTGCGATTGCGCGCATTGTTTTGCTGCGATGCCGAGCTACCGTATACAATGACGCATATACGTTGGTTCGTATAACCCAAGCGCTACATAGAGCGAAAACTGAAAACATAAAGATAAAAACGACTTCCCGAGCTCTCTCTCACTCCCTCGGCACACAAACTGCAGCAGCAGCGTATATATAGTGTTATATAGCGTGTTCGCGCGCGCGCGCGCGGACGGCTCCTGTTCTGCAGCTGCACGCGCGAGATTGTTTCCGAAGTAATCCCCGCTTCACGTGTGCTGTGCGCGCACTGCACTACCCTACTGTACTGAAACTCTGCTGTACTGTACTGTATATTCTCTGTCTCTCTCTCTCTTGCTTGCATGTGTGTAGCTGCGAGCGCAATTTGCCAAGTGAACGAGTATGTGACGCCGTGTGCACTGCGCGTACCAGCGTTTACTCACACACGCTCGTCATTATAAGTTCGTACATGAATATTTATTCGTTCGTTTGGTCTTTTTTCTCGCTCTTGCTCGCTCTCTCTCTCTCTTTCTGCGTAGCCGCTTTGCGTTCGTGTCAGCGGCAGCAGACAAGGCAGAAGCGACTTTTGACGGGAGCTTGCGCACGCTCGACTTACCGCCATTCTCGCGTTCGTGATTTTTTAAACTCTGCCTGGCGGTATACGTATAGTAGTATAGCAAAAGACGCGCAAGCTCACGTACATCGCCAGCTCAGTGGGTATGACTCATCACGTATTTTCGTATGAGCTGCTGCACGCACTTTTCAGCACTTATTTTACATATATATCCTACAAATACGCGTTTATTTCTCGCTCGGCTATTTTTCTCCTTGTCGCGACGAAGGGGCGATTCCGAGACAGCCAATTCTAACGCGCGCGAGGGACCGAGTCGTACGCAAATCACGTTTCCATGAGCGTCGAGAGCAAGGGAAACAAGCAGCCAGTTCGTAGTAAGCTTAGTTATGTGCTTTTCGGCTGCAAGCTCGCATCCCGACTTGGACGTCTAAAGTCCCTACTGTGTACTCAATGCTATATAACTACCCAGCGGAGTATATATAATATATAATTCCTAGAGAGAGAGAGAGAGAGAGAGGGCGAAGGGCTTCCTTTGCTAAGTTCCTGTGCCAAGTTCGAGGGCTAATGTTAACCTATGGCAGCTCTAGCTTTTTTCTTTTTTGTTTCCGTACGTATACACTAGAGCTGCTACGTTCAAGAGTCTCTCCTCTCTTTCAGCCACAGACAGATAACTTTTCGCTCGCTTCGAACCTAATTGGGAAGTCCGGGATAATCGAATTAAAAAGTCCGAGTCGTGCTATAGTTTTTTATCGCGTCGACGAACTTGTACACAGCTAGCAGGAACTTGTTTTCCTCGGTCACGCAGCTGCAACCGAGCTGCCGAGCCTGCACGTAATTATCTTCGACTCGAGACAAAGTCAAAACATCGAAACACTCGCCAGTAGCAAGTCGCACGTTTATTTGTTTCCACTCTGTCGCAATACGACGTCCGAATTTTGATCTTTGTCGCTCGCTCGTCCGTCTGCATAGTACATACACAACATGTACATCTATAGGAAAACGTCGAGTCTGGCTTGAGTAATTTAGCGACACGTTGCAAGTCGCCGTCGTAGTCGTGCAGTCGTCGTTGCAAGCTCTCCTGCACACAGGGTCCGGTCGCAAGAGTATATTTGTGCGTGTGTAGCAGCAGCAGCTCCCACTGCATGTATATATGCATGAAGTTGCAAAGCTCGAGGGGCCAATTGCAACGCGCTTGCTCGCAAGCTAGCAAGCAGGATAGAAACTGCAAGACATAGCTTCTGGCGAAAACGTGAGTTTGACGTAGCTCGACGCCGCACTGGCAGGCAGTAGCAGCAGCAGCGGCAGCAGCTTTTGACGTCACAAGCGTCGTGGTGCGCGCCTTGGTCTCCCTTGCTAATGAGCGGCAAGCCGAGATTAGGTCGCACTCGAGACGAGACTTCGACCTTTACCTCCTCCTTTCCTCTACCACCGCCTCCTCTACCTCTTCCTCGGCTCGACTCGTTTATGTACGCGCGTGGCAATAAAAGCGCCTTTTTGTTTGCGTCTCTTTGATAATCTTCGCTACCTCAACTCCTTCTTTTTCCCTTTTTTTACAAAATATATATGTGTGTGGGTACGAAATTGTTCTGTATAGCCTTTGGCCCTTGCCTCGCTCGTTTTCCATTTCTCCTTTTTCAATCTAGCAGCAACAGCTGCAGCAACCTTGCGTATAGACGTGGCCTTTTCACTCGTTCCGTTTTGTTTTCTCTGCCCAGCTCTGCGAGGCATTAGCTAAGACGCGAGAGACTCTCAGTAGAGAGAATTATTTACTCGACGCGAGCTAATCAAGAAGCGCAGTAAAGTACTCGAAACAGAGGTTCTTCGTTAGAACGCGCTCTGCCAAGCAGAAAATAAAGATTAGATTTGACAAAAAGACATGTATATATATATATATTGTGCACAGGATACTGCAATGAGATGAAAATTACGTAGTATTCGACTGTTAAACGGAAGATTGTATTATAGTGATAAGTAATCCCTCTGTACGCGCGGGGGATGATTAAAACCAAAAGCCGAGGTTTATAATAGCTCGATGTTCAATGAACGGTGGTGCACCGAGCCAAGGTATATACGAATAATAATAGCAGCTGTGCGCATCGAAGTTCGGCTTGTGCTAGCTCTCGCACACACTAAAGAAGTAGTATAAGCAGATACTCGGAGGAACGCGTATATATTTATATTCGCTACAGCGAGAGAGAAAGGCTCGAGCCTCTATATATAATATAGCGCGATAGCGAGTGCACGAGCAGCAGTAGCAGCAGCAGCTGCAGTTGGAACTTGTCGTTGGGCGGAAATTACGTGCCATTGTTTCTGCTTCGATTCCATTAACATTATCTTTTATTACGGGACGAGCGAAGCATCTGCTGCTGTAGCGCGCATGTATATCGTATATACACACCAACACACAAACAACATACGCTGCAATGCGTGCAAACATCAAAAGCCATGCGCTGCTAGCTGGGAGCACATACGTATTAGGTATGTATGCGCTACTACATCGAGAGAGAGAGAGAGAGAGAGAGAGAGAGAGAGAGAGCTGCAAGCTCGACGCTCTGCGCGCACCTCACTGCGAGCGAAAGCGTATTGTACGCCAGCGCGAGCTTTAATGAGCTTTTTATCCGCATATTTCCCGGTAGTTATATTCATACGTATTACAAGTATAAAAGACAAACCAATCGCTCGACGCGTAGCATAGGTATGGAATTTTACCGATATACGCCATAATGCCTAGGTACGAGCGTAAATATAGCTTAGCATTCGTTAAAATGTCGAGTCAGCGAGCGTACGACGTGACTATATCGCTCGCTTACGACTCGGCGCGCGCCAATAATTACACGACAGATTTTGAGGTTTCGCTTACATTAAGCTCGGCTGCACACATATAGCCATATATACACACATATATATATATAAATGCGAGCGTTAAATCGAAAAATAAATGGCATTTCGGTGGTTTGTCAAAAGCGAATGTATAACGACGATCGGGATTTAGGCGCTCAGCCTCCAGTTGTTGGCCACCACCGCTGACCGACCGATCGATCGATCGATCCGAATTGCGTAACGGTTTACATGTGCATTATGGAGAGCTGATATCTCTCTCTCTCTCTCTCTCCTCGCATTATGCCAGCCGCAAAATTCGAATTGGCGGCAAATAGCATTCGCTATAGGGATAATCGCGCTACTACGCTGCTATACGCGTTGCTCAAAATAATAGCGCGTATATGCGGGGGGAGCTATAAGGCCGTGGCATAACGCTCCCAAACTGCTGCTGCTGCTGCTGTGCCAGTTTGTCTATGTTAGTATGCAGATATACAAGTCAAGCTCAAAGTTAATTCATGGCTTTTAAAGCAGGGACGAAAAAGCTCGTTAAAATGTTAGCTGCTGCTGCTGCTGCTATACCGTTATGTATGTATGCGCGCGGTGACGAGCTCGTCGGCCCAGTGATATATACCACGTATATTTATCCTTTGCAGGGGCGCGTGCATATAACAGACGAGGTAAGTTGCGACGATGAGAATACGCGACGTGGCGCACGCGTAAAGTGTATAGTGCTAATAAGCATTTGGCCGAGAAACAGAGGCAGTTTGCCGTTGTACACGGCTCGTTGGTATAGCTGGCGCGACGCGACGGCTCGAGGCCCCCGCGCGCGCACGAGTGAGCTATAGCTGGCAAATAGAAGCTAGCCGAGTTTGATGCACACACATATATACACACACGTATACGTGCACACAATTCACAAAGTCTTTGCTGTGTACAGAGGAAGCAGCAGCATTACGCCTAGGCTCGTTTCGCGTTTGATGGTACTTTGTGTGGCCAGCAAACGCAGTTTTTACCACTGCACTCGGAGAGCACGCGCTAACTGACGCACAGCAGCAGCAGCAGCAGCAGCAGCAGCGGCATGGCACACTTACACACTGCTGCACTGGCTTCGTTGCGGTTAAGCGCCTATACGTGCTGTGCTATACGCATAGAGGATCAAGCGTAAACAGCCACGCCGAGCTTTGCGGAGGTGAGAGAGCGAGAGAGAGAGAGAGCTCGAGGCTCGTCTGCCGCGCACACCAGCGTGTACACCGCCAAGCCGCGGGGACTATTCGTTTCGGCGATCGCGTACAAAGGGACACTCGACCGACTCTCTCTCTCTCTCTCTCTCTCTGCGCCACTACTGTCACACCTGCGAGCGTGCGAGACATCGTAAATACGGCTACTTGTGTGCTGATTTGCACTGCATGAGCTAACTTGTGCTCGCGAGTGCCTGTTATAACGCGTGTGACTGTCTAATAGCCCGAGTTGAAAAAAGTTTGCGCTCGTTGAGCGTGTCGCGTTATTATTGTTACGTACAGATCGAGTGCCACTATATACCGAAAGAGCCAATTAAGATTTTTTCCATAACGATAAACTCGAGGTTGCGTATTCGAATGTATATGTACGTGCACACGAGCGCAAGAAAATATAATAACCAGGATCGCTTCAGCCGAGCTCCGGATATATGTATATAAATATCGCGCCACGCGATGCTCGCCAGTATATATTGCAAGGTAACTAAGGTAACTAAGAGTGCTCATAAAGCAAGCGTTACCTTCCAATATATAGTACATATAGTACATACGCACGGATAATCTTTTAATTGCGTATAGCGTCATATAGGCATGTATATATCGCAGGCGGCTGCGCTTTCATATATAATATACGGGCGTTGATGCTTTCGCGCGATGTTCGAATCTTTCACTGTATGCGTATATTTCGAGTATGAAACGCATATAATATATACATACAGGCCAGCACGAGCGGCAGTGCATTCGCCATTATTGGAGTCAGCAGTACGTTATATAGCAAATTTTAATGCATACATAGATACACACGCACACATATACAGACATTTATTTGCGTTACGTTCACGCGTTGATTAAATTTCCCCGTCGAGGACGCCGTATAGAGATATATTATATTATGATGTATATATGTTATAAAAATTCGCCAGTCGAGCGGCTCTTTATTTCTCGATAACGACGAGGTCGCGCGAATCGTGATTTACTGCGTAACACAGCAGCATATAGTTGCATTATATTTGCACGCAGCAGCTTACATTGAAACGTATTTCTCACAGTTACAGCGCAAGTGTACGACGAGTCTACGTGTCGAGCGCGATCTATCCGTAGTTTATATGCAAGTATATACTACTGCACTTGCAAGTTTACAACTTAACAAAGTTTGTCTCTCTTTCTCGAGCGTTCGCACACGCGCTACAAAAAAGCTCCGTCGCTGCTTCTCTTTCTCTCTCTCTCTCTTTCTGTGTACCAGTTGTGTTGAATGTTGCTCGCGCTCCTGTATATATACGCTAGGTCGTGTATGTATCGTCGTAGAATCGAGTTCGTCGAAGCGTAAGTTCGGGCCGCGTAACAGCAGCGCGCACGGGGACAGATGTAAGCGGAACAAAGCGCGCCACGTACGATATATACGTATATACAGAAGATCCAGCACCGTAAGGCAACTTAAAGTTTTGACTTCGTGCTGTGCGCGCGTATACATCTATACACGCACTACGGCATTGTATATCGATGAGTGCCGATGTACATACGTAATATCGCCTAGTCTCAGGGGTACGAGTCAAGTTAGGGTCAGACGCCGCGTGTCCTATAGCTCGGGCGCGACATTATATATACGTATATACGTACGTATATAGTGACCGCGTTACACGTACGTCGCAGTTCGCACTCGTTAAACTTGGTCCCCTTTTCTTCCTCTATATGCTGCTTGCCAGATTCGCCGTATATCAACTCGTTAACCTCTCTCAAGGATTTCGAAAGCAATGATCGTCGTTCTCCTCGTCGTCGTCTGTGGATGTGCCCCAATTGCGGACACTCGTCGTGGGGCTGCTCGCTCGCTTCAATATTGATCCCAGCTCTCTCTCTCTCTCTCGTGTGCCATAAATGCACTTGTGCACATAAATATATATACCACCACGCAGCCGCATCTTTCATCAAAACCTACACTTAATGCTCATCGTTTCTCCCTCTTTTCAATGTATATTTATGCGCCATACTCTTTTCAAAGTAATTATGAATATCCATCGACTTTGGAGCGCGGATATTGATACTCTCCCACCGGTTTTTCTCCTCGTTATAAATATGCATCCATTAACCGTGCTTATAAAATATATATTCACGCATAATGCGAGGCTCGCGCTCGAGCAACTTTTATGAATTTCATTGGTAACTGAAAGTAACTCAAATAATAACAGCGAATACATTAATTATATAAAAAATTTTATTTTACAGAGAAATGAAATTTTGTTTGGGGGCAATACAATTGCCAAGAAATTTAATTATTTAAGCGGCTTATGAATGGATTAATAATGCCGGAGAGTTTGTAACTCTCTGCCAACTGAGAGAAAGAGATAGAGAGAGAGAAGGGGAAACAATTATCGAGATTTTAAAATTATAAATAAATTAGCAACGAAAATCTAGGTCAAAGTTAGTAGCCAAGGCATTTTAATAAGAAAAAAAATATCTCGTCTCTTTCTTTTCTCGGGCTATAAAGCGAGAAGACAAAAAGAAGTCGCGAACAATAAGACGCCATGGTTGAGAAAAGAAAAAGAAGAAGAAAAAAAAAGGAGGGTAGATGTATGTATACAATCTGGCGGTAGACGGTACAAGTAGCCGCGTCGACTCTCGCTCTAGCTTTTTTCATTCACGCAATCGTCGGAATCAATTATACGTTGCGATATAATAATCACTCGAGCTCGGTGATGAAAAATGAAACATTCAAGTCTTATTTTACGACGCAGCTATATACGCGCGCGAAGAAAAGAAACGATTCAGAGCGAGATAATTTGGCGTCAGCCCGTGTGAGCCGAGATGCAGAGCGGAGTCGAGTGTATATATGGATGTTGATATTGCCTTTGCCACGCTTATACGGAGTTTAATGGCCTTTCCTCTCCCTGATACGCACACTGCACAAGCTCGTTCGATGCAACGACGCAACGCGCCGTGCGCACGACGACGAACGAACGAACATCGACGACCAGCGACTCGTGAAAAGTCAGCGAGTTTTCTCAGCTGCACAGCGCTCGCTCTCGCTGCAAAGCTATATTAGCAATTTTCATCGACTAATGCAACATTCATGTCACACAGGAGAGCTTGCTTGCTGGCTTGCTGCTGCTGCAGCGGTTATCGCGCGCTAAATAGATTCCGCGTAGCGCAGCTGGCATATACGAATAGGTGCAGTCGCGCCGCTACTGTATTTCGCTTCGATGGACTCTTATCCGAATTTCATTTATGTAGCTCTCAGGGTCGTGCAGCGCACTGCGAACATAGAAGGGGCTGAAGGAAAAAATGATCGATGACTGATGAATGTACTTTCAAAAACATTGTGTTTATTACCTACTTGTACTAGCGTCACTGTTGCCTCTTGATTCTAGTTTGTAATACACAGAAAATTACTCACTACGATCCAATGAACCGTATTGTGTCCAGATACTAAAGATACTAGGAAACGTACCGTGCGCCAGCTATTGATTGAATCAAAAATTAGAATTATTTTTTTAATCCTTACACTGTCATACCAAAATAAAACTGATTTTTAATCCCAATAAGCTGTTACGTAAGAACAGCTGTTAGAAGTGAAACTTCAACAAAAGTCACTAGTCAATTAAGCTACTATACTCGAGCGAGTGAACTTTAGGCAATTTTGAAAGCTGAGCAATCACACCAAGCAGTCGACAGCTCAGACCATATCGAAATTTAACGTCACGATTATCGCGCTTGCTCATATGCCACGTACCAAACCTGCCTAAAGCAGTTTCACTTCAAAATTCAAATATCAAAAAGCTTGTTACTCGAACGATGTGCGGCCACTGGGGCACGTCACTCGAGGTATCGATCATTTTGTGTGCTCGCGCTCTGCAATCGGTTCACATATGATATCGGATACGTATATCGCCGATGGTTTTACGTCGTTACGCATGTAAAATTAATTAAAGTACGAAGTCAGGGCAATACGGTATTGCAGGCGTACTTGTTTTGAAGCTTATTTTAAGTACGTACATATATATCCAAAAAAGAACTCGATTTCGTGTACCTATAAATCGATACAGTGGGCTAAAAACGAATAGTAATGGTCAGCGGGATATCGGATAATGCGCGCGATTATTGGAATTAAATGTTCAAATACGATACGTGTATCAAGGCTAGTCAAAAAGCTTCGTATGTTATCCCCACTCGCTAGACGAGACCACTGCGTGCGTCCCCACTCAGACGACGTGCACTGCTGCACTCGTCCCCACCTTGCGCCAACGTCCAATCAGCGCGCTCTTGCTTCCTATATAAGCGAGGCGTCCGGCCAAGCAAGTCGAAGTCGTCTCTCGGCTGCCGGCCAGAGCACATCGACTCTCGTCCTCGCATTCGCGGCGACGAGCTCTTGAGAGTTTTGACCTAGGGAATTATTCAATAGCGAACTTGGTCAAACTACAAAAATACTGGTCTCATCATTTCACTACCTTTCCCCACTTTTGACTTTTCAAACTTCCGACTCGACCGCCAGGTGGCGCGGCGCCACTGAAAAGTCGTACCCGAACGAGGAAAGGTCGAGTTCAGGGTACTAGTATAAGTGCCTCTCGACCTATATCAATCAGCTTTTGACTGTTCGACTTGGTACAAGTGAGAGCAGAAAAGTGGATCGACTTTTGACTGTTCAACTTTACAAGTTGCAACAGAAA
>CACVKI010145112.1:0-13112 GCA_902732785.1 Trichogramma evanescens | reverse complement strand
TCTCGCGGGTCAAGTGACAGCCGAGCCAACAACGACGCCATCGGTCATTCGGACTTTCGCCTCCTTGGAGAAGACTGACCTTGCTGGGGACTACTTCTCCGTTGCAGACGGTCATCATCGGTCATAGCCGGTCAACATCGGTCACAGCCGGTCACAGCCAGCCATCCTACATAACTTAACAACATGCATCAAAACTAGTCCTTTTAAGGACCAAACGTAGAGTTGCAAAAACTTTATAGAATAAGATGATGTCGACGCCACTCTGCAAAATCTCGCAGACTCGCTCGAAATCATCCCCTCCACAATCGATTGTACAACACGTATTATTCGATATAAAGCCCACTTTCTCGTTCCACAAACCCATTTTCTATCGCGAGGCGAGCGCTAGCGCAGGATTAAATTAGCTGTCTCTCTCTCTCTCTTTTACTCTCGAGTCGAACGAGTAAAGAATATTTTTTCAAAACTTATACAATTACGGAGAGTTAGCTTTTTGAGCTGTAGCACGTAACAGGTACATCTCGTGTTCATATCTCTCTATCTCTCTCGCTCTTTCTTCCGTACACCTATATCCTTATACATAAAAGAAAAATCCCTGCAAGCTGTACAGTGGCGGAGGTCGACTGAGAGATTTCCGGCAGCGCGCGCGAGGCAAGTACAGAGAAAGAGAGAGAGAGAGAGAGAGAGAGAGAGAGAGAGAGAGAGAAGCTCGAAAGATGTCTAAAGAAATATAGAAAAAGTAAATAAAAAAGAAGTACAGAAGAAACATTGTAGGTGAGGTGCGAGAATCGCAGCATAAAAAGTCTTTGAAAGATCGTAAAATGAAAGTTCAAAGTACCTATACATGCATATTACATCTATACACATACGTACTCGCTCGAAGGCCATGCTCTCTCTCTTATCCTTATATATACCGCCAATGCCGACGAACGAACGCTGCCGCCACCGCTACTACGTAGATATACGAGGCTCCGGGCAAAGACGAGATAGAGAGAAAAAAAAGATCCGAACGTGTGTGTACACCTGAATACCTGATGCAAGAGTAATATTCGCGCCTGCGAATTTTCAGACGCTTTTCGTTCGCGTATCTATAAGCTCCCGCACACACACACACACACACACACACACACACACACTCACACACACACTTCCTACTCGCTTGCACACACATGCTCGGATCGGCAGTGTGAAGTGAACGCGAGCACGTACACACACAGACGCATATATCCTACAATAACGAATCTTTTTGAAAATTCATGAAACGTTGAGCTTGGGTTTGCTTTGCGTGCTATGACCACCTCGAGGGTAGTTCAGCTCTTTCCCTCTTTTCCTCTTGCGCGCCAAAAGCTTATATGCTCTCCAGCTTGCCGTAGTACGTACTGCACACGTATGTGTACATCCTTTCAAGCTATTAATGAAAAGAAGACCGATTTTTTGTAGCGTGCAACGGTGGCGGTGCTTGTGCAAGAGTCGCGCCTTTTTTCCTTCGCTTCTCGCTAATCAGCCTCGCTTATTATTTATTTTCTCCTCCAACTGCATTGCGTAATCTCTACGAAAAATCAGTACGGCGCGAGCACGAGAAAAAAAAAGTTGTCGTAAACGCGAGACGATACCGATCGAAGTTCATTTTTTACTGTATCTAAGCACTGTTCGAAGCCAAGCCCGAGTACGTGTGTATATTGTATATACGATAGTGGTGTAGCCCAGGTAGCTCTCGAGCGCGCTGCGGTATACGTTGCGCTAGTAGGCGACTATACATATATATATATACCTACATGTAGTTCAACGTGTGCGTGCTCCAGAGTCTACTGGAGCTCGAGAGTGGAGCTCGTAAAAAAAAAGTGAAAAGTGTAGAGAAGGAAACTATATAAAATGAGAGAGTGTGCGAGAGGGAGAAAAAGAAAAATCGATTTTATAAGCGCCCCGGGGACACCGACGACTCGACCCTGTGTGATGCCTCTTCGAACTGCTGCTGCTGCTGCTGCGGCTTCCACCGCTGCGCAGCACTGCAGTGAAGTTGCGCGAGCGGTATTCTTTCTCTCTCCTTCTGTGTGTGCAGCAGCTGAAGCAGCTACAAAGAAATAACCGGCTATATTCTTTCGAGTCAGGGCTACTGCAGTTTTTCTTCTTCGTTCTTCTTCTTCTACTCTTTATTTAGGTACGTGTGCAGCGAGCGGCATATACATCTACCATTGCTGGACTCGTGCTATATAGCGTACAACTCCACCTTCTCGGGAAGAAAGAGAATGAGAAAGAGAAAGAGAGAGAAACAGAGAATGTGAAAGAGAGAAAAAGAGAGAAGAGCAGGATCAGCTAGAGTGTTAAAAAAGCTTTGGCTCTTTCTCTTGCTCTAGCTGAGCGCTCGAAAAGTATACAAGCGCTTTGTGCCCGTGCGGACGACTATGTGTGTGCGAGCACGTGAACCCATATATCCTATACACACGAGATTCGCGCTGGAATTCAAACACGATATTATGCGCATTTTCGAGCAAAAATCAACACTCGTCCTCTACCCCGCCACCCGCTCCTCTATCCCCTCCTTTTTTGCTCCTAATAGTCCAAATAGCTTGTTATGTTTATTTTTCTTGTCTTTTTTCTTCAACGAGCACAAAAGGATGTAATTCGAGAAGTAGCTCCGTACTGGCAACATTAGTTATCTCTTGGATTTTTCTTCCTTACTCTTGGCTGTGTTGTCGAGGAATTGTACGTAACAGCAGTTGCCGAAGAAAAAGAACTTAGAGAGGCACATACACACGCGCACACACACAAGAGAATTCACACACACACAGCATCGAGGCAAGAGAGTTGAGAGTTTCCTTGTTGTGTTAAGAGAGAAATCTGCGCAGTACGAAAACTAGTAAATAAAGACGCGATTGTTTGCAGTTAGCCGTGTTCTTTGTTTTTTGCGCGAACCAAATGTACGTAAGCCATCGATGCCGGTGTTTTTTTTTGTATACTTGCATTTTTTTGCGCTTCGATTAAAGCGACTAACAATTTTGAGAAATTAATAAGTTGGAAAATTACGACTGCGCCGTATGGCCGCGTCGTGTTTTTACGGTAAACTAATCTCAACCTTCAATAAATATTAAAAGATATATAAAAATGATTTAAAGTAAACGACGTCGGTGGTAAGTATGACATTTGAGAAACTTTTATGAACAAACATTAAAAGGAAATGACAGATAGAACTGCGGGAGAAAAGATCGTTTGATCGTTCGCCCTTACCCTCCCATTCTATCCTTTTCCCTTTCTCGAGAGAGATGGAGTGCCAAAAGAAGCTGGAGTTTTAATTAAATAAACAGTTTGATACTCAACTTCCTAGCTAGTCAAAGCTTTATACTTACGTATAGAAAAGGCGAGGAGAAAGAAAGGGGAAGAAAGAAAAATAAGCCAGGTCAAAGCGAGATAGCACGAGATAGAAGCGCAGCAGCGGCAGCGGCAGTGGCGGCGGTGGCGGTAGCAGAGAAAAGCTATAAAAGTGGAAAAGGGCGAGGGATGAAAACGACGCGTAATGCAGTATAGTATAGTATACTGGCAGTAGCAGCAGCAGCAACAGCCCGTAGTAAAGTAATTTCTGAGATTACCAAAGGGGAGAAAGTTAAATCTAAAAAGTCGAAAAGGTGGACTGATGCTACTGCTACGCGCTCCAATGTCTGAGCTTGCGCAGCAAATATACAGCTGGAAATTTCCAACTTCCGATTCTCAAGGCCCCACCGTTATGTTGGTCATTATTCCTCGAGAAGAAAACTCGACTCTCTCTCTTTCTCTCCTCTATCTCGTACTTGGCGCATTTTTTTCCCGTTGCCATTATATGTACGGGGTACTGTACGCGTTCACACCCTCGGATTTCTACGGTATTAAAAAAAAAAACTTTTGGTTTTAAGCGTATGCCTGCCTGCCTATATGCGTCCTTACATTATACAGGCGAAACGTTTATGCGTTTTTTCTCGCACAATTTCCGCGTACGTCCCTTTCGGGCAGTCGTTGAGTTTCCTCGCATAAAATCGCGCATATACATATGCCCCAAGGCCGTTAACGCGTAAGAGGGATCAAGACTTTGAGCTATTTAACGCTAGTTCGAAGCACCTCGCGTTCACTGCGTGTACCGAGCGGGGTGAAGAATAATCCATCTTTTGCTTTTGCTACAAACGACTTTCTCTTTCTCGCTGAGTTATATCAGCATAATTCATCTCTCCTCGTTTTCTTTTTTTCCTTTTTTTTATTATCTCGGCTACGTAAAACCCCTCAAACGTCGAAGTAGGCAGGCAGGCAGACGCGCGCGGCACGGCACAGAGCTCGCAAGGGATAGTTTGCTTCACGCGGAAAACAAACGGACGAGCCGAGAGAGGGTAGTGTATTATAAGCTGCTACGATGGTTTTAACGAGACGCTCGAGAATTTCGAGAGTTTGCAGCTCTGCAACTTTTCAACTTTTTTCTTCGTCGTTTTTTTTTGTGTAAGTTTTCTTCGAAGGCCGCATTTCGAGTGAGCGAGAGAGAGAGAGAGAGAGAGAGAAACAGAGATGAGCGAGCATAAGAGATAATGACGCGCGGGCGTTAGGAAAATGCTTCTTTATTCTTCTGGTCGAAAAAGACAACGAGAGGGAAAGAAGATGAGATGACGAGTTCATTTTTTTCCGCGCAACTTTGCATATTTATATTTATCCTATATCTATACACGCACAGCTAGTACTGCATCTGCAGTGTAGTATGTATGCACTGGTACTATACACGCTCGCTCTTTCTTATTAAGCACTTTTTCCCGACGACGCGATTTCTCTCCTCTAGCTTCTGCAGCAGCTCTTGGTGTTGGCCCGCTTCTGGCCTAGTAAATTATTTTCTACGCGGATGAATATAGCTTCGGTTCAGCTTAAAAATTCTATTAAACTTGGAGCTCTACTCTCTACCTCTCATTTTTTTTCCTCCGCAAGCTCGTGCACTTCTCCGCAAGCTCGCGTATTATCACGGTATGTCGCTGGCGTCGCGTGCTCCCGTATGAATATCATCGGCATAACAGCCACTTGCACACACACATAGAATATCCATGACCGTGCGTGGGAGCTGCAACCTTGCATCGCACCTTATATGGCTAAAGCTCTCTCCTCCTCCTCACTCTCCCTCTCTTTTTTGCGCTCCCAGCGAGCTTTAAATGTTAATCATATGTGCGCGGTTTTTATATTGGATTGTCTAGCGCTCGTAGAAATTTCTGCTGAGGCGTGCGTGCCGCCCCTCTCGAGCGTCAAATCACCCTAATATCGCGGCTTGCGGGCTCTTAACCGACGAAGTGAAATTAGATTTTTTTTGCGCGATCCTTACCCCGCAGTGATATTAATATTGCCTTTATGCTTTTGATCCCCGCGTTAGCAATGACATTTAGCGGGATTCTCCCGGTGACTCACACACAGACGTACATAAAAGGAAAAGGGAACAGAGATGGAGTCGAAAAAAGTTGCTTCAACTTATAGAGAGAGTACGCGGAAGGAAAGATTATGGATGGATATATAAGGACGAAGCGGGCGTGTGCGCGCGCGCGTGATCGAATAATCGGAAATCTTCAATCTTTCAATGGGCCAAATGAATTGAGTCATCGTCGCCGGTTAAAGTTTCGAACTAATGGCCGACACTAATAGAGTTAAAATCGTCATCGATCCGTCGAGCGATTTGCAACGGTATATAATGGATAAGTCGAATTGTTCGATTAAGATTTTCCCGAGACATATTTAAGCTTGAGAAATTCATCGAGTCGAGGATATATAGAGCGCGACGAGGCAGGAGGCGACTTTGGACGACTCGAGAAGCGGCTATCCCATCGACTGCGTTGTCGCCAAAGCCAAAAGACTAAAAATAAAGAGAATAAATATAAGAAGTAAGAAGTTTTCAAGTTCAGCTTTGCGAAGGGGGGCGACGCCGTCGATGTCTCTGCTATATAAGAGAGAGAAAGGGGGACAAGTTGGCAGTGTGCAGCCGTCGAGAGTCGCTGCTCGTCGGATATCCGTCGCTGTCGAATTAATAGCAAGGATAGCTGATATTGTGTGGGTGATGGATATATATTGTATAGAGGAAAGTTTTTTTTCTTCACGCGTCGAGTCACCGCCAATTGCAGCTGTGAAACGCGTCGATGCGCGCCACGGAATTTCCCTCAAGATAGCCACTCGAAGATTCATTTGCCTATGCAGGAGAAGGCGAGCCACTCAATCCTGCCTCTCGAATTTCCACGAGTTGCAGTTGTCGAGTCGACTCTTCTCAACTCGTCGTCGTTGCTCGTGTATAAATACGCGCTCGACTAGCCATTCGAGTGCTCGAGGCCGCTAGGTCCGCATTGTTTCTCGTCGTCGGAGCTCTTACCTGACATTCGTAGGTGCCGTTGTCCCTCTCCTGGACGTACTTGATCTGTAGCGTCCAATCGTCGGAGCCCTCGGGATGCAGCACCTGGAAGCGCTCGTCGTTCGTATACGTGAACATCGAACTGGTGAGGACGTGCCAGTCCCTGCGCCTTATCCACGATATCTGCTCGACAGAAAAAAAACAGAAGAAAGATAAGACGATAAATATCAGTTGCACCCATGAATGTATGCATACAGAGAGTAAATAATCAAGCTAGCCCGCGAGTTAAGCAACGCGTTCTCGTTACGTGGCCTGCAGCCGGTGCATGTGTACGATACGAGTGCGGTAAATTACTATAATCGGTCGCGCGCGCGCAGCGCAGCAGCACGTGAGCGATGATCAAAGAGGCCATACAGCGCCCCATCGTGTGCTCGTGTGTGCTCGTGTGTGCTCGTGTGTGTGTATATAACTGGCTGGGTGTTATAATTTTTACGAGTTGCGATAGTATACGGCCGGGGATGGTTCGGAGGCACGCGAGACGAGAATAAATGAAGACATGCTGTGTTGTTGCTGCACACGTACGGCTATGCATACTAGCAGTTCGGTCTAGCCCAAAGCCTAGCTGTGTTGTTTCGAGCGCCTCGGCTTGTATGTCCCGCGACTTTCGATCGGGCAGCACGCGTTGCAAACTCGCACACATACGACACACACGAGTCGAATTATTCCGATAAAATTACGGCCACCGCACGGGGCAGAGAGCGCGTGCAGCATGAGCCTCGAGAACTCGAGTGTGCAGTGTGCAGCGCGTGCAATACGGCTCGCGACCGCATGCAGCTATACTAGACTCGCTGCACACACATACGGCGCGCACGAGCTTTATTTACGATCGTCCAAGTTTTCTCTCTCTCTCCATGTTGCACACTACTACTACTAGTACTGCGTTGCTGCAAGTTTCGCTCGCGAGCTCGAGAGCTGCAAATATAATTTGAACGTTGATCGATCGCCGGAGGCGGCGGCGGCCCCGCGGAGCTCTAAGATCCATCAACGGAGAACCTTCGCCGACGATTTATCAATTACGATCAATTACCGAGAGCGAGCTTGCGAGCTCGCGCGCGGCTCACAAACACAACGCGACGCAGCTATATTTATATCGTGCTGCACACGTTGCAACTATATATAGCACCAGCTGCGCGCATTGCATTGTACATGAACGCGCGCGCATATATATATGCTGCACAATAATGGAATTGCCGCCATTTCGATTCGGTTAATCAAATTAGAGCGTCACTCGCGTGGTCAGTAATTATAAATACCGTGTATATATACCACCACCCAGAGCCGGCTGCTTTTGTGTGCAATACGATTTTGCGTTTATTTGTTTTTAGCTTAGAGAATAGCAGTTGTACTACTACGGCGTAGCGCACTACAGCAGCGAGATCGTTATATAGCACCTTGTATATACCACACGTATACCGAGAGCTAATTTATTATAGCATGTTTAGCGCGCTGCGAGAGGTCAGCGATCGCGTTATGAAACAGCTCGAAAAAGTGGAGAGTAAAAAATTCTCGCATGGCACACGAGCCGCCCCGCGCGTGTATAGCTCGCGCACACAACCTATACGTACGTAAGTGAAATCAATACTCGCAAGCTCGTGTGCTTGCTATTATAGACGCGCGACCAAACTCTATGAACCATGTACTACTCTACGAATGTGCTTTGTTTATTTTTCCGCAACGCTATAGATGACAATTAAGGGCCAAGTGGAGTTGGTGAACTTGGTGGTGCGATTCGAGAAGCGAGTCGCGCAAGTACACTTAAAAAGCCATTCGCCGAGCTAATCGAGCAAGTCTAGTATAGCAGCCGGGCTGGCGCGCCTCGTGATGGATTAGCTTTCTCTCTCTCTCTCTCTCTGTCTTGCGCGTCGCTTATAATTTGGAGTCGAGTCGAAAATCGCCGAGGCAGTGACTTTACAAAGCTTTCCGGTCATTTGTTCCGACGATTCGTGCGCCGCGCGCATAACATAGTAGCTCTGTAGCTCTGTAAGCTCGCGACCCTCGGCAATCACGTTCAATTCACCAACTTATATTGCACTGCGCCTCGGTAGTACACTAGCTAGTAGCTAGTGTACAGTGCATAAATGGTAGTGTAAGGCTGCAATCCGGCAAGGGCTTGTTAAGGTCCTCGGAAATATGCGCCCGCGCGCTGAGACTCGAGAGGGTATAACATACAGTACGCCCGAAACGTCGGCCCGCCACTCGCGAGCTGTTTGCCAGTCACGAGCTACCACTATGCACACGGAGTAGCGAGAGGAGGATAGCTTTTGAATAATGTTTCGAGCTCGCGATCCGTGTAAGTAGTTATTGTTGTGCAGTTTCAGCCGGATGTATACCTACGTGCATGTATAACTGCCTCGAGCGCACACAGAGGCGCCTACATAGCATATACAGCTCACATCCTGGGAGCTGTAGCTATGTAAACCCACGCGCGCGTTACCTATATCATATAGCGTATATAGCACGAGTAAATAATATCTGCCCCATATATACCTGTGTAAGCCTGTTCTTATAAGTTCCACACATAATAAGCTATATAGCGGCGAAATCTGGGCGAGCTTCAATTGTAGCACTCATAGAGTAGGCTTCTCTCTCTCTTTCTCTCTCTCGGCCACCCCTTTGAAATCCGCGCAGCAATATTCGACCGAACGGATACTTTATCAGCTGGGGGGACTATAGTATAGCTACGGGAACGATATTCTACTCGAAATCACCCGTGTGAACGTGTTCCGTTTTCAAACCCGTTAATACCGCGTGACCGACTGATTTTACGGCAGTTTCCAAACGCGCTCACGATCTGCTGCTGCTGCTGCGCATCGCGTCCGCATGATTCAATGCCACTACGAAATTTTTAATTAAGAAATTCCCCCTTTATTTTCGGCTGCACGTGGAAAAGAGATAGAGGCGAAAGAGAGTTCCTGCTTTTTCCTTTGCTATTGGAATTACGATCCGCAGAGAGAGAGAGAGAGAGAGAGAGAGAGAGAGCAGAGAGTATAGCGACGATGTAAAACACCCGGCCAAGGTTTGCCCTCTTTCCCTCTCTTTCTTGATGAAGCGTGCCGCGGGAAAGAATCGCTATTATTCGCGTTCAAAGTAAATTATCGAGACTGTGCGCGCTGCGCAAAGAAGCTGCAGCTGGGAACACGCGTGCCTGCATGAGAAAAAGAGCGAGAGAGAGAGAGAGAGAGAGAGAAAGAGAGGGTGGAGCTTCAGCGCTAGCTGGGAAAAATCTGAATTTAATTTCGAAACTCGAGGCTCGGCTCGGAGCTCTCTCTCTCGCTCGCGCGCGATTGAACTCGATCCCAAGCTCGAGCTGGCATGGTGGGTAGTAGTAGTAAAACGTGAGGCGCGCCCGTTGCTGAAAAGCGAGCAATTGATCTTACGGTGCGCGCCAGCAGCGTAGCAGCAGCAGCAGCAGCAGCGGGTCATCGACCACAAGTTGCTCCAGAATACGTACGCGCGCGCAAAAGCCCTCGCACTATAGCTCTCGCTCTGTTTTTACGTATATCTCTCTCACATACTCTACTGCGTTGCGTTACGTGGGTGTATACATATATATTTTAAAGCTGGCCACAGCTCGGTGATTTATTTTACGAAAAATAATGCGAGAGCTATGGGCCACGCTCACGGCTCTGCTGCCACTGCTGCTGCGAGTGCAAAAACGCGTCGAGTTATTTGTGCCCCTGCGTCCTCGTACATACATACACATACACGCGGTGAGCTCGAGCGCGAGCGTAAAACGTTGCGTGTAATTTCGTACGTACACATATACATGCGAGTATACACGCATGCGCACGCAATTCCGATGGGAAATCGCGCGTATCTATAAAGCACATAGAAATTCGATTATATTCGTGCGGCGTTTCGATCGTGATCGTAGTCGTCGCCCCGCGCGCACTTACCATATTACGCGGTATCGTGTGCGCGGGAATTCAGGTCAAAATGTAGATGGCGATCTCAATTAATAAACGCGAAAAGAGTATCGAGAAAGTTGCATATCGTACCTCGGCATCGGAGACTGTCCTCTCGGCTAAGTTGCGCACTTTGCAGTGCAGGAAAGCCGTGCCGCCCAGCTGGACCGTGACGTTCGTCACGGTGTTGTTCTCGTTCGCCTCGTTCACCCGCTGCAGCTCGTCCAGATTGCTGTACCATAGAGCCTTCCAGTCCGACGGTATGCTGTAGGGTATCCGCCGATCTGCAAAAATACGTCAAACGTACGTCAACACATGTAGGTTTCGGATGAATATAGCTATAACGATAACAATAATAGTAATACGAAACATTTATAGTCTTTGGCTTATATAATATTTTGACTGAGCGGGGCTAGTGCGGCACTACGTAGCTTGTAATGTACGATATTATATAATATATATACGTAGGCGGGCCCTGCAGCACGAGAACCGCAAAAGTACTAGAACCCATATCTCTCGGCCGACTCGAGCTGGTAGTAGTAGTAGTAGGTAGCGGTACGGCGCGCGGCAACGAACGTACTTGCGGCGACGAAAACGTTTGTTCTGCGTCCTCCTCCTCCTCCTCTGCCCCCTGCTTCAAGCCCTCAGCCTCGAGCTGCACACGACTGTACTGCACAGAAGCTCATATATTTCGGCCTCGCGCGCTGTCGCATTGTTCTTGCCCTAAACTCGCTCGTTTCCCTCTTACACCGCTTTTCTCGCTCTCTCCCTCGCTCCTTCTCCCCGTACTCTCTCTCTCTGGCTCTACATACATACGTTGTATAGAAAATCCAGTCGTATTATACACATATATTTAAGTAAACGCGCGCTCGAGCTGGTACTCTGTAGCTTGCTCACGCGCGCGTGTACATGTATAATATGAAATAGCGCTGAGACGAAAAAAGAGAGAGAGAGAGAGAGAAAAAAAAGGTCACGGAGCTTTTAAATCGCTTACCACGGCAAGTTGTTTATCAAAGCCGATCTTGCACGCGCGTGCACAGCTCTCTCGAAGCATATACACCACGTGCTATATAGCTTACGTGTTTATTCGGAGGAAGGAGAGGGGGAACGAGAGAGAGAAAAAAAACATCGTCAGCCGCGAATAAGGCAAGTGTCAGAAACACAGGAAAAAGTGAGTCTCGCCCAGTTTTTTTCTTTCTCCCTTTTTTTTTCATTTTTTTTTCATATTTCTGCCCGATACCGCTGTGATATACTTCCCGCGTGTGCACACGTTCCATTTGCATTTCTATTTTTCTTCCAATTTTCCGAGCTTTGATCTTCGACTTTGATTGGCTTCTCACGCTTGCGCGCACGACTGCTGCTGCAGCAGCAGCTCGCCCCATAAGCTCGTGTTCGTACGTTTAATTAGCCAACCGATAAAATTTACCCCCAGAGGTACTTCCAACCGTGTAAAACCGAATTTGAGGTTTCCAAGAGTAAATACAGAAGGCGCATTTCATCGAAATTCTTGTGCATCATCGCAAAGTAAGCCACACTTTTTCCTGGACGCAATCAATATCATAAATATTAAAGCACACACACACACACACGAGCGCCAAAAAGCTCGGCGCTCTTTGAAAGCACGCGTATGTACATTTAGCGGGTAATCCCGCGAAGGCTATTACTCTTTTCATAGCTCGTTGCAGTGGACAGTATAAAGGGCCGTGGGATTGAGCGCTCTGCATAGCCCGCGGCTCTTCCGAAACAATAATTAATATTATTACTTCTACTCACGGCCATATGACGCGATTTATGATAATGATATATGTATAAAAAATAGAGAAAAGCGCGGCGCGTCGCTTATCTCGTCGCGAGTATCTTTTTGTTTTCGTTTCGCTCGCGAGTCGCGCAGTGCTCGACGTTTAGCCGCGCGCGAGTTTACCTTTAACTGAAATATATAGCGAGAGTACAGCTCGCTGCTTTCCCTCTCTCTCTCTCTCTCTCTCTTTGCGACCAAACGTGAGTATAACAAAGTGGCCCGTGTGCTCGGCGCGCGCTTGTTATCATCGGGTGACTGCATTATTTTCTCTCTATATACGCTACGTACGTTATATATAGCGTTTAAGCGCTCTCACGTGTGTCTGCAGTGTTCGTGTGTGTGTGTGTGTGTGTGTGTGTGTGTGTGTGCTTTACAGCGGGCGAGCATGATGTTACGTGATTTATAATAACGCGTTTCGCTTGCCTGACCGAGCGCCTTTTTCCCCTTTTCGCTCGCACGGATATATCGCTCGTTAATTATGTGCGCCTATAGCTGCTTTTCGTGAAAAATTACATCCCCTCCCAACTCGATGCCTCTCTTTCTCTTTCGCGATCCTCACTGCTGTTGCTGCTCGACTCGTGAATTCCGATTGATTTTTCATCAAAATTCCGATCGTGCCTTACGTTGCCTACCTATAGGCTCTTGCCATACATGTATGTCGTTTTTTCTTGGGTAAATACTCCCAAAGTAAAGAATGCATGTTGGTGAAAAGCCGTGAAACATATTACGTATTGTTGCGCGCTGCTCTATACAGACGCTTTATTATAGATATATAAAGTTTGGCTCCGACCGATACAGATAGGCGTGTCCGATTGAGTGGAATACATTCGCAAGCTGCTTCGTATTATGCATATAGATGTATTAGGACACTGCACTCGTGTACACGATAACAGGTTGAGCGGTTTTACGAGCCGACGACTCCTGTGATCTTCCTTCCAGAATTTCGACGGCGGTCTTAGTGATAACCCGAGAAAGCCACCCCACCGAGAGAGCAATTATCGATCATTTCGGCATGTAGTTTTTTTTTTTT
>CACVKI010145111.1:0-15344 GCA_902732785.1 Trichogramma evanescens | reverse complement strand
CTCGGTATGAGCCGGTGAGTCCACCGACCTTTCGTTGTGGCAGACCACTGGGTTTGCCACTTCTCCAGCGTCTTGGCGCGCTCATCACTAGTGGCCCCACCTCTGGCATCCTCGCGACTACGCTCGTAGAGCCTCGAGCGTTCGTCAACGAGGAGGACCAGTGGTGGGGTGTCAGCGAGAACATGCACCGCCTCGTGGGAAATGCTGCGGAAGCCGCATATCGCACGGAGGCAGGCGCGCCGATGAATTGCTTCTGCCTTGCGGACATAGCTGTGTGTTCCTGTAGCCTCTCTCCATGTTGGGGCTCCGTACAGGAGGACCGAGTCAACAACGCTGGTATAAAGCCTGCGCCGAGTATTTGTGTGTGTGTGTGTGTGTGTGTGTGTGTGTGTGTGTGTGTGTGTATGTGTGTGAGTATTGCAAGGTTACGCGTTATATTATGATGGCCTGCGCGAAAAGAGAGGCTATACGTAATGCCCCCGTCTACCTCTGTCTACGATACCCCTCCAATTTATTTATCTGCTATCCGTGAAAATCTCAAATGCCTCTCGCTACACATCTCGTTCTCATTTTTTTGTATCATTGATAAAGCATCCGAACTAACGAAGAAATAATAATATAATATTGCTTCCTGTGCGCGAGCTTTTTCTTTCATTCCTGCAGCTATTCTCACTCATAGTGGGCGTAAGCGGGCGAGCGAGAGCTCCTCCGCGGAAATAAAGAGCGAAAAAATGGTAAAAGCATCTGCTGTAATGTACCACTCGAGGTGTACATACAACCTTTTACCGTTTCATCTTTTCTTTTTCGCATTTTCTCTCTCACTCTCACTCGTATATCCGAGCAGCGATGGCGATACGCCGTTGCGTTACGCCTCGTTGTTGGCTAATAAGCGCGGGCAGCAACAGTAGTAGCAGCAGCGGCAGCAGCAGCGAGGCTTTTTTTTCTTTATTGCACTTTTATCCTCGAGAAATTGTTAGTATTAGTGCAGCGAGCTGAACGCGCTATACATTACGCGTCCGGGTAACATACATACATACATACATCCATACGTATACATAGAACGCGTGATGTATATCGTTACGCGGCCACGAGAGACGAGAGCAAAATCTACTGAAACGTTGGCAGAAAAGTCGTATCTTAAATATGCCTTCAAGCGACTCTTTCTTTTTTTCGCCTCCTTTTTATTTCTTTTACGTAACGTGTTTTACTATCTGTCGAGTAGCGCGCACATATAAACCAATATTACCCATATGAAACGCTCGTGTAACAATTTAATAAAGTGCGTTTTAAAAAAACATTTGAGCCAGGCTGTAATCGCGATAGGAACGTGCTATCGCTCCAGTCCAGCTGCAGTACACTGTAGCGAGTCGAAATCCGGCTGTTATTGGAACGGCTTTTTTGGAAAAGAGAACAAAATGAAATGAAAAAAAGGGGGTTTGACGTTTTACGTGCCTCGGCTATCTCCGATGCAGAACAAGGATCTCTCGCACGCGCAAAACATACGACAAAGTCAAACAAACAGTCGTGGCCCGATGGATTTTTACGTTGCGAGCTTGCAACTACTGCACGAGATACAAATGTTAAATATATACCAGGTATAGGTTATATAGCAATCGCCGCGGCGTACACTGCACATCTGAGCTGCTGGTGCGAGGGCAATCTTGGCGTAGAGCAGCATTTCGATTTCTCATTCGCCGGGTGCGACCTAGCTTATACACGAGCTATGTATTCGGATTCGGCTTTTGTTTACACGTTCGACGGCGACGACGACGAGCAGCGACACACACACACAGACGAGCGAAAGCAAGGAAAAAGATAAACACAGAAACAGAGGGAGAAAAAAAGAACGAGCTCTGAATTTATTTTCATACAAATCAATTTCAGTTCACTCTGCGAATGCACACACACGCTTTTCGTCGTCGAAGCAATGCGAAGCAAAGCAAGACCGAGGGAGAAAAAAAAGTAGAAGATGCATATCAGGATAATACGCTAAACTCGCGGCAATCTCGACGGGATAGAGCATAAAATCCGTCTTGCCGAGGTTACTTTGTTAGATACATAGACACATGCATGGAGCAGCTGACGGAGGCAGCGGAGGGGTTATCCTCGCCCGCCACTGCTTATATTATATAATATCTCAGGAAAGCTCGGGAAAGCGCGTGGAGCGCCAACGAGAAGAGCCAGAGAGGGAGAGACAAGCTGTAGATGAGAGACGCCGCGTATATACATGCAAATATTCGTATAGCTAGCTAGCGATATGCCTTCGAGCGACAGATATCGCGGAGAAAACGCGCGAGAGCGAATATTTAAGTAGGTCGTCGAAGAGAAGCTGAAAGACCTGTCGCGCTGCACTCGGCTGCTCTTTATACCTGTTTTAATATAAACATGCTTATGCGTGATCGCACAGACTCTCATTGTCAATTATTCGTCGTCGACCCAGCGTCCGTAATAATGTATGTAATCTGTAAACGAATGCAGAAGGACGTATTTTTCTGTACGAGCCGGCCGTTCGCCGCGCGCGAAAGCTCGTAAAAGCTCTTGGATGGCTGCATCTGCTCATAATCAATCGAAGCAAATTTTACTCGAGTTAAAAAAAAACAAGGCATTCTCATCGACACCAGCCAAATTCTCACGAAACAATTGATGCGTTGGTAATTTTGAGCGATCGATCGACGAGCGCATATGTTATGTGTATATTTCTCGTGCAGCATCTTTGGCTATACAAACACTTGCATTAGTTGGGAGCTGCTGTGTATGTAGCTGCTGCTGCTGCTGCTGGACGTTGTAGATGGAAGCGTGAGCGGTTGGTATAACATAACACGTAATCACCGAGTGATTGCTCGAACCGCACCATGTATATATAGAGAGACGGGCTCGATGCACATGTATACATACGCAGGCTCTGGGAGTAGATCATAATACCCCTGGTGGCAGGTATAAGCGAGCGTCGATGCGTGTTTGCCCGAGCCTATATAGATACACACTCGTTTTGAACTCGAGAGGCAAAAAATTACTCCGAGTCTTTTATTAATGACGATGTATATCAAAGTCATAAGTATTTATCGGTCGGTGTGTGTTTCTGTCCGAGCGAGTGAATGCGATTGCAATGATCGAGCTGCTCGAGACAGCTGTGCAGCCCCAACCAATACCAGAACGAACTTGGATGTCGAAACGATGCATTGAATATTAAAGCCAAGAAAAGTCGATTATCATTAGCCATATGGTCGGTCGGCGAGAGCGAGCAAGCTGATTAACTCCGAATCAACGTTGGCTATCGGTGAAAGCTCCGAGCGACGATAATGCCTTGGCCCAATGTATACCCGATGAGGAATCATCGCTTCAATGGCGTTACATGTATATAGCTCTCCCTCTATCACTTTTAAACACTCGAATCTTTCGTCAAAATGCCTGAAATTCACGCACACCTACCCAAACTCAGTCGCTGACACTTGCAATCACTCACAGAATCACGCAGCCGATTCGCCTTGCTCTCTCTCTCTCTCTCTCTCTCTCTTCTACATATAGTATAATCGTGTGGATTCGCGTGTGTACGTGAGAAAGCTCAATAGGGCAAGCGTACCCGGGCTATATAGCTGAGAAAATAGCGATAGTATATGTGCGTGTTTGTGTGTTTGTCTGCGTGCGAATACATTTACCCGTGCAGTCGCGTTACCTAAGCGACGACAGAGATAGAGAGAGAGAGAGAGAGAGACGAGAGACCCGCTCAGCCCTTAATCCGTCCTCTACGTCCTGTCGCTTATATATATGTGTATGCAAGTAGAGCCCAGCTCTCGGATCGTACAGAGGAAGCTTCTGGCCGTCTGGTAATATAACTTGACGATTTTGCGATGAGCCGCCCTCGCCTCCGCCCGCTGCACACCTCCGGCATAACTGGGTCAATTATTTACCTCGTCCCAAGTATATATCCGTCCGCACGAGCTCGTTTATTATTATTTCGAGTTGTGGCCGATGTTATACTGCGCTCTGCACTATAATTACGATTATTATTACAGTCGTTGTAATACCATTGTTAAAATGCCGTTATACATCGAGCTCTACGCGTATCTTATATATCAGCCGAGCCGAGCTTTTTTCTCTTGCGCTCGACGATCGGACTTTTTGGATTTGTGCGCGCCGCGGCCTTCCGCGATTTCTCTGTCCGATGACACGGCTTTGTCACGCAGGGGGACGCAAAGAGAGGGGACAAAAATCAAACGCAGCGCTCCGACACGTAATCGATAGTCTTTCTGCCGCGAACAAAAAAAAATAACAAAAATACGTCTCTCTGGTCGTTCATTTAACGATGTTGCACGTTCAACTTTTTCATTTTCTCCCTGCATAACTCCTAAATCCATCAACGTTAATGAAAGGCGGGAGGGGTAGGAAAAAATATTTCCCCATACATCTGATTGAAAAGTAAATGATTCAAATAACTGGTGACGGCCGGCCGCGTCGATATTATAATCATCGATGCGGGCTTTTGCAGCGCAGCATCGTGATTTTCCAACAATAGCGGCTATTCCGCGGACCATTAATTCGCGAGATCTGCCGCATGTGGCTTCGATATAACCAGCAGTCAGGCCTCGCTATCCCGAGTCCGAGCTCGCGGGCGTACGCTGCTCGATGATCGTTTAACTGCTCGAGCTCAACTTGCAGAGCCTAAATTTATAAATTATTAGTGCTCATTGATAAATCGTCGACCTGCAGTCCTAGCCTACTTGCAGGCTCAATCGAATAAAGTAAATGTTGATGGTTTTCAAGTATGAAAAGATATGGAAAATAATTTTTTGCTATGTGGACTTGGTTTATATTTGAATTTCTTACTGTCGAATCGTGGCTATAGTGTTATTTTTTTCCGAATTCGTATGTAATAAAACAATATTCGAGCTTCTATAACGATGTTTATTATAATGTATCGGGTATTTTTCATCCTGTCGCAATTCAGTCTCGAATACGTACGTATAAAGGTCCTCGTACTCAATTTCAACGCCACGGCTGGCAACGGTGACGTTCATTAAGGTATACGCATTTGACAATTTGTACTTATGTGTCGGTGCGCTAGCTGTAATGCCACCACTGAACGACTGCCTCGAGTGCGCAAGTCCGAATGATGAATGTTGAAAGGACTGTAACCGGCCTGTATAAAGAAGAGAGATGGTCTCGCCTGGGCGTGACTCTATACATGTATAGACTGTGTACCCTCGGACAGCAATACGCATTGATTGTCGTCGCTGCGGAAAATTCATCGAGGCTTTTTCGTATCGTTCCAGCAGTTTGATTATTTAGCTAGAGAGCTTATGGTGCACGCGTGTACAGGTAATTTTTCAAATATTGCAACGCATCTCTTGTATTCGTGATCGCCTACATACATTTTACGAAAGCCATTTACGAGAAAAATAATCATCGCGCCGAGAAATGGCTACGATGTACATTAATCAAGTCTCTGGATACTTTTTTAATATTGCTTTTAATTTGAGCCAATTGGAAAATCTCGATCCTCTCGCGATTAAGGCGTTTGCATTCAAGTATAGAAAGTTCCAATGGAAATAATGCAAATGGATCCTGTACACCTCGCGAGTACATGTTTTCTCGTACACTGTACACAGAGGCGCGCGCTGTGGGCAGAGCTATTTTATTACGCGTAGAGCGCAAACTCGTAGGTCAAGTTGCGCGCACTTGTCACAGGCGTTATTTTTCATTCCATGATACCGATACGAAATTCATGCAAAGTTTTATTTTTTTAATTTTTACTGAATTCCGATGTTCAACTTAACATGAACAATTACAAATGGGAATTGCGATCAGTGACAAGAAAAATCTAAATAAATCGTGAATAGGTATCATTAATCCAATTCATGAAGATTTTCACACCAAAAGGGGGATACAGTCCTCTAAGGGTTAAAAAGTTTGCTCAAAACGAGATTATAGTAGATGAGCTCAAGGTAGCTTGAATTATGCACCTGAAAGATTTCGAGTTTAGATTTCACCGTTTCTCAAGGCAATTCTTGATGTTGTTTTTTGTTTCGATTGAAAAACAAAAATATCCAATGATGTCTAGCTGTGAGCCATGGCAAAGGCAGAATTGAAACGCGTCGGCTGATTATGTGCACGCGCGATAATATACTCGTAGTACACAGCCGCGAAAAAGCTCTCGGTTCGGAATTATAGTCACAGCGTACAAGCACGAGAGAAAGACAGAGAGGGAGAGAGAGAGGGAGATAAAGAGGGGAGGCTTATGTACGGATTCTCTGGAATGTCGGTGTCGACGAGAGGGGTAAGGTGGGCAAAGGGGAAAGAGAGAAGCTCGTTAATTATTACTCGTGATACGTGCGAATACGGTGAACTGTGCATGTATGTATGAGCGAGTATATATAGAGAGACATATAGTACGTGGGGCAACGACGACGACGCATATCCGTGGCACGCGCTCCGAATTGTCCGCGAGCTTCCGAGACTAGGCTCTGCCGCCGCCGCTGTATTCAGTATGACCGCTCCTGCTTCGGCTGCATGTATATCGCCGCATAGATAGCATACTATATGTGTGTATGTATAGCTATGAGCTTTTAACGGCTTTGTGGGTCAACTTGGGGAATGTACAGCTCGCCGTCCACTGATTATGTGCGTCTGCATTAGGGATTTTCGGGTGAATATTCTCTCCTTCTGTCTTTTGCTCTCCTCGCCCCCGACGTCGCCGCTGATGCCAGGACTCGGCGCGCGCGAGCCTGCGTCAACTTCATTGTCCCGGGGAATTATGATCTTTAATGAAACGACTTTATTTCTGCTCGAAAATTGTCGCCATATATCATATTTAAGAAACTATTTTATATTATAATACGGGCATTTTATGAAGAATAGCCGACAAAGCTGTTTATAACTGATTTTTTTAAGCGCTTTTTTTAATCTAACTTACCTTCGAGTTAATACCGTCTCTATTCTCACGGCTTGTGTAAAGAGAAAATCGAAATACTCGTTGTAAATAAACAAGTTGTAGTATAGTAACTTTTCGAAAGCTGCAATATCTACTCACGCAGACTATACCTTGATACATTCTCCTAAAAATCTCCTCAACTTCTAATCCGAATTCTCTTGCTTTAAGACTTGATAATTTTGCAAAGAAAACCAAAAATTATGATTATGCAAATGATTCATTGTTAATTGAGTTGCAATATTGTATTCTACGAGCTTTTTTTAACCAGGGAACATTCTCCACAATCTGCAAACGTGCACAAGTTAAATTAATCGAGCGAGGAACAAGCGAGTCTCCATCGATTAGCGCGTTAAATGATAATTTTCCACTCGACGCATGGGGAAAATTGAAAAAGCTCACTCGCTACTGGACGATCAGCAATTCATGCAAGTGCGCAACTTTCGAGGCCATTATCGTCCGTTCTCGCAAGGCCTTTCGCCATTTCGAATCCAATCAGCTTGATTTTCTCGGATGCCTCGAAGGATCCGGATAATGCCTGGCGGCCCCTTGGCACGCACTCGGCACGTATCCACGCACGCCCGCAAGATCAATCGCGTCTCATTTGTCAAGCTCGCGTGAGTCCCGGTAAATCTTTGAAAACGTATACGGGCTGCGCTCGCATTTATGTACATGGCTTGAATATAGCGGACATTCTTTCTCGCCGCACGTGGAAGTAGGAGCGAGCGAGAAAAAAGGCAGAAGCAGGAAATGTTTTAATGGCAATAGTACGAGTAGCTTGGCAGCGGGAAAAGGAAACGAGCCGTCACGCGGCGCTAAGCTTTGGAAAAGCACTCAGCGAATAGTGGCATGCACATATATTAGAAATTAAAGCAAACTTTGTGTATACATATGTACCACGCCCCGAGTGTGTGTGAGGCATGTAAATTTAGCACCCCCTGCGCAGCTTGCACGCTTATAAACGAGCGCTACACCCCTGCGTGCGATCTCTCTCTCTCTCTCTCTCTCTCTCTCTCAAAGCTGTTGTATATGTCTGTGGTGGAAAGGGCAAACGAGATAAGTCCATTTTTCGTGTTTTCGAGAAAAACACGTTTTAAGTTGCGCACGAGTGCCTAGCTAGACGCGGACGACTAAATATCTGTACCTATGATATTTTTACTTATTATGAGGTATCTTTTGAACTATGTACTTGTGAAATTGAAAGGTGCATCATAGTGACGATACGGAGCAAAACATATGGACTTATCTCGTTAGCCCTTTCCCCGCTTAGCAGATAAGTCCACTTTTGGCGATCACACTTTTTTCAATATCGATAATTTCGCTTAGTTTGTGATCATAACCTCATTTAATGATTTTACATTGATAAAATAGCTCATTTAACGTTATACTGGTGTTAAATCTCAAATCTTGCAACGAAAAAAGGCCAAACTGAAAATCACGAAAATGGCCCCTCGCGTATCAAATGTACTAACCGTATAGTGAAATTCACAACATTCGCAGAGTGTGAGAGCCATTTGTATGTTGGAATACCATTTTCAAATCAAAGTAGACTCTCTATCGCATTTTGGAGCTCGCAAAGGTGGACTTATCTCGTTTGGCCGGGAATCGTTTACAGCGAAATGGACTTATCTGGTTAGGCACGATGTTATATTTAACGATACGTGCTCTACTCGTCTATTCTGACCCTTGTACCTTAAAGTAGACATAACATATAGGTAATTCGTGTCATAAACTCGATTTCGAAAAAAATGGACTTATCTCGTTTGCCCTTTCCACCACAGAATGTATATGTAGGTGCGCAGGAGCGTGTAATCGAACTCTGCGCCTATGCTGCGTGTAATGTACACCGATTCACTATCTATTGATGTTGCCGCAAAACTTGCATTTTAATGAATACGAGCCTCATCCAAGCCGCCAACTTCCTCGTAGTTCAAAAAGTCGTAACAATTTTAGTAATGATGATTTTGTAACATATAGCTGGCATTCATTGCGCTTCGCGCGCATAAGCTTTATACTGCAGTCCGCTGCGCGTGACTCAAAGCCTATCGCGTTATTGTGAATTTAGAAACTTGCGCTCAATAAAGAGATAACACTTATATCAACGACCAATCACAACAGGCAAGACATCCTTTTTTCCAAAGAGGAAGAATATTAAAGAGCTTATCATTGCTTTAAAATAATGCAAGTTTATTCTCGTCATCTAGTTTTATTTGTCTTTCGATAAAGTTAAAAAACATTGATAAGCAAAGTTCAAAAGTTGTAAGACTCATAAGAAAAATCGCGTATCGCAATTATGAGCACTCGACGCGCATATTTGCATATCGCGTACGATTTGACGTTAATAGAAGTCGATTTATTCGCTCCGTATGTATATCGAACTTATGAAGTGTATTTTTTTTCGCACGTGCTCGATGCACGCATGTGCAGGATTTCGATGAAATTTTATAATAGCCTTTTGTTAATAAATCGATTCGTATATCTGTAGGCGACGAGTACGTTCGCGCCCGTTTCGGCAAAATAATCGAAAATTTCTCGCATTCGCTTGCACTGCTCCTGACGCGAACACTACTATTAAAGTTAGTTTTTGCGTGTTTTCCATGACATGCCCATTTCCAAATGTACATTCTTATAACGGTAGCTGCAGCGACGCAATTATAGTTAATCTTTACCGATAGTATAGAGTCGCGCTTATACGCGCCGAGGATATTGCGTGTTTGCTTTATATCTACATTATAATTAATCGCGCGCGCGTAATTTAAAATCAAATCCCCCCTGTCTATGTTTCGCGCTTTGTATATATTTATCGTATACGCGCTTTTGCTTATGCCATTCGTGCGAAATTGCTTTTGGCAATATAGCAAAGTTAAACTTTATTATTACGCCCGCGCCTGGTGTCATTGATTATTTATTTTGCCTTCGGTAATATCGAATTAATGAACAAGTAAAATTACATATAAACTGAGAATTTCGAGCACGGTATCTGTCTATGTAACGTTCAGAATAATAGGTCAGAAAGTCACTCAACGATCGAAAGAGAGAGACGCGTGCGAAAGAAAAACAGCTCCGATACCGATCCCGACTTAACTATATTTGTACCAAAGCTTGCTCAGCTCCAAGATTATGCTTGTGAGCGTAACTTCTTTTATAGAAGAAGTAGCACACAAATTTAGCGCACGTGTGTTTATGCGCGCGCTTTATGCCGAGCCTGCCACGTGCAAAAAACCAAGGAAACAAAGTGCGTCGAGAAAAAAGGATTTGCCCCAGACAGAGGAATATAAGCTTTGACTCGCGCCCGCTCCCTCGCCCCTGTGCCGAGCTGTATATAAACAATAAAAAAAAACACGTCCTGGACTTTCATTTAATTAGCCCCCTTTTTCTTCTCTACTTTCTTCCTTTTAGAATTTGCCTCGGGCTTATGCATGGCGCGGGGAAAGAGGCTTTTTATATTTATTCCGACTACTTCGCCTACATAAACTAGGCTGGCAAAAATAATACAACTTTCTCTCTCTTTCTCTTTTCTTTATACGCCGAAATCTCACCGCGGGCCGCTCGAATATTCTCTGCACGATTTACAGACAGAGAAAGAGCGAGAGAGAGAGAGAGAGAGTCAATTTGGTTGAATGAAATTCCCGATGAAAGAAAAAACAGCTGCCCGGCTTTACACCGATTTCGAGCTTTCAAAGTATACAGACTACATAAAAGTTTTCAGGCCGCAACGGTGGAGGGGTAGATAAAGAGATTTCCCACCGTGTTGTAATGAAATTTTTATCTCGACGCTTTTATTTTTTGCTGTATATTCTTACGAAACCTAAACCTCATGTATTTACTCGATTTTTGTGTGTTCGCAGGAATGGACAGATTACAACCTCCAGTGGAACGAGTCAGAGTTTGGCGGTGTGAAAGATTTGAGAATCACGCCCAGCAAACTCTGGAAGCCGGATGTGCTCATGTACAACAGGTAATGTGTTCTTTATCTACTCCCCCCCCCCCCTCCGGCACCCTCCCTACATCGCCACCAATACTATGTCTACTCTGTCCAAGACTTAACGACCAATTACGAGTCTATAAAAAACACCCCCAAAAAATAACCTTCTCGAATAAAAATCGAAAAAACAAAAATGCAGATGTACGTAAGATGATATTGAGTATCATCGATGTAATACTTATTTCAAATAATTGCTGAATTGTTAGAAAACTTGCGTTATACGATATTGTCGAATACCTGTCGACGCGCATGAAACTCGACGCCGCGTCGCACTTGTGTCTCCGAAGGCTGCTGCACGGCGGCCCTAAATATCGAGATTCATGCGTGCCAGGAACTTGTTGCTCTCTCACAGGCTTTGGACTGTTTCAGAAGACAAAATAACAAACAAAAAAACTGAGGCCTCCTCACTACCTCCGCCTCCACCCAACTATTTCACGCAGGCGCACCGGACGATAACAATATACCAAGCTTCGATTTCTTAAAAAAAAAAAAGAAAAAATAATAATATCGTCTCGTTTGTTTTTGGTTAATTATTATTTTTTTTTTGTACATATAAATTATTCTTTACTGTAGTCGAACGTTTTCTTATAATTCTTTTTTCTATCAAGTATTTTAATCAATATAATGTAACACTATTCCCTTTAGCTTTATGAGTAGTTTTTGAAACGTTTGAATTTTTTGTTTCCTTTTTTCAATCTTTATCATTATCAATAAAATTACAATTCGATCTAATTCCCGTAATGAAACCCTCTTTCTATTATTACACTTACGTATATTTACCTCATATTATGTAATAATTATATATAATATGCATTACATCAGATATATATAAATCATACACTTTTCGATTTTCTTAGAAATATGGCTTCTATATTATTCTTATTATACATCAATGCTTACTATTATTGTAAAGAGATTCATTCTTTTATGCATACTCATAATAATTTTGAACAAATATTTTTTTCATGAAATTTTGGAACGCGACAAAAACTCACGCAAATATATATTCTGTGTATCATACATTGCTTTGCTTTTGTAATTTTCTCTTAGAGAAAAAAACACATACTCATGAGTACTCTGGATTATTCATGCCTCGAAACAGATTTTTTTTCTCTCTCTCTTTCTCTCATGACACTGAGTACTTATACTAACCACTTATAAAATTGCGCTGCTGCATGCCTCTATATACTTGACTCTATTTCTTACGCTACGTATGAATTATGCATACACCATAATATATTAACACAGAGATTAAATACTCACACACATACACACGAAAACACAAAAATTATTTCAATCTTGGCTGCGTATATCGTCTGGATTGATTTTTCTTTAACATGTATATGCTATAAACAATCGTACGTTTTATTTTCGTAAAATAAATTTCATTCTTACTTTTTCTAATAGTTAAAAAATTGTAAATTATAAATTATATAAATTATTTTTTATATCTTGCTCATCGTTGTCCTGTACAGTAGTTTTGTAAATTTGGAAACCCGTAGATTTTTTAATTTTTCTCAATTATTATCAAAATATACGCATCTCTCGTAATTATTCAGTAGTACGTATCAACGCTATATTCGGCCATGACACGCGAGATATCTTCATCTCTAGTGTACTACATCACAAAATTTACTAGTTATAATAATGTACAGGATAAGCGCGTCGCGTTAAACCATAGATTTCTCTCTAGTATCTCTTTCGCACACACAGAGTGTGATACAAACATTAGTATATTGTCTAAACCAATTATCATTTTTCATACCCGACAAAGCCAATCATATAAAATAATCCACTCAAAGATCATCATATAATACACAGAGGATTGATGTAAACCGAAAGATAAATTTGAAACGGTTTCAAATCGCTTTCGGCGTCAATCAAACCTCTCTCCCATGCAATATCTCTTAAGCTTTCACTAAAGATTTTTTTAGTTTTTTTTTTTTTGCTATAAAATACACAAGCTTTTCACAAATTTAGCTTGTACAAAAGAAATAAAATCTTGTCCAATATCTATATATTATTAACTAGTTGTTAGAAAATTAAAATATAAGTCACAATAACATAAGATGTAGATGTTAACAGAGTTAAATATCTATATCTATGTGTAATAACAGCTGAACGGTGTGGTCGGGGTAAAAGTGCGAGGCTCTCGAGCGATAGGGCTTATACGCGCGGTATAAGTGGCTCTTTTAATTCGCAATAGCAATAACAACGTTCTATATAACGAAGGCTGCACGCGGCTTTTTATTGCAAACTTTTCTCTCTTTCTCTTGCTATCTTTCTCTCGTTCGTCTCTCGTATAGCCCTTATCGCACGAAGGCCTTGGCGCTTATCCCCCGAACTAATTATAACGAAAAGAGCTCGACTATATACGGATCCCTCTCATACAAGAGCTGTGTGTGTTATATATCTCTATACCTTCTGACCCTTCTGGCAAAGGTTAATGACTCATATAGACTCTGTGCTGCGAAGCTGTGCTACTCTCTATACATGTATACGAGTGCATACATCTTTATATATCGTGTACTTGTGTGTGTGTGTGTGTGTGTGTGTGTGTGAACACGGTTGCAAGCTGCCAATCTATGCATCGCGCGCGGCTCGCCCTGCGCACATGCGAGGATTTAATGTGTTATTTCGAGGATCGCGCGCGCGCTCGACTCGTCGATAATGGAATTAGCTTCTCTCTTGCCTAAATTGACGCTAATACGATTATAGCATCTATCGCTCTTTCTCTCTCCATCTCTCTACTCGACAATATAGCGGATAGACCAGGCGTGCAACGAGCTCGAGCAAAACACGCCGGTGTGCATTGCCGCATTTTGCGTCAAGTAGCACTTATTAGCGAACAAGCTACACGTTTAGCCTTTTTTTGCCGCTACAAATGGATAGCAAAGGATAAAAAAGGAGGAAGCTCGGGACGCTCCGTCAGGATCGCATGTGCGAGATGCGTGTACATCGCAAGTTAAATTCCCGTTTCCGATGTGGCTTTGGCAAATTCGATAAAGTCAACGGGCTGTTGCGCCCTGCCTCTAGAAAGGGGAGGGTAATCATAATCGAAAATGCGGTACACCTCACGTTTACCCTCGTGTAGCTCCCTCAGCCGTCGGGCTGGCTGCTGCACTGCTTGCCGCTCGCACATCTGTACGTGTGTGCCTGGCTCGTGTACGGGGCAGAGGGATGCGCTGTTTGCTGATCCCTACGGAGCGCAGGATGACTGCTCGCAGCACGAGCACCTGTTACACGACCTACAGCCACTGCCACTAATACCGCTACGTACACGGGCTACGTACGCTCGCGAGCTCTCGAGTGCTCGCTGGAATTTTGATGATTTACCATTGGCGCCTATGTGCACGCGCGACTCTCTGAGTTTTTTTTCCATTACTCAAAAAATTGCACCGCCGGGACGAAGCTGCGTATGCACTACTGGCACTGGCTATTATTTATTTTTTATGTGCTGCTGTGCCGCGCACGAGCGTTAAACGTCGCCGGACGGCAAAAAAAAAAAATGATAACGTACGATCGCGCCGAGCAGCGACATTACAATGCGGCCCTCCACCTACGTACGGCCAAATTTGTGTATTTGCGCATGAAATATTATGTGCATGTCTATATAGCACGACCATCTGCTAAGAGAGTCAGCCTCGGGCTGAAACTTTATCGTCGGAGTTGCTGCCTCTCTGCGTGCGCTGCTCACTGGGCAACTTTGTTGTTGTTGTTGTTGTTGTTGTAAAGGGTAATGCACGTGCAGTTACATTCGAGTGTTTCATGCACATAAATACATATATACAATATATATAAGCATTGGCTCGATAAGAAGATTGTCTGCTTGTGTAAGCTCGTGCCGGCGTGAAAATTGAAGAGTACCTCGTCCTGGGCGTTCGTTATATACAACAGCCGCGAAAAGCCACTCGTCGCTCTTGCACCAAGATCGCCTGTATAATTCACACAAGCGATGTTGCGAAAGCTCGCGACGCTCGCGACGATCGTATCGGAATCGCTGTTCTTCGCTACTTTTTTCCCATTCGTCTCGTTCGCTCGCTCCTCCGTCTCAAAACTTACCGTTTCCCATTTCAAACAATTCCAATTAGATCCGTTGGACGATTCGTTTATCGAATTTCTCCTGCTCGTCAGCAGTGGCCCGATATCGTCCGCCGATAATGCCTTCCCCCCCGCCGTCTCTATACCCATATATACCACTGTACAAAACTCGCGAGAAAGCCGAGTAAATAAAATAAATTTACTTTTTCGCTCGCCGCTCTCTGAATAGATATATAATCATTTCATTCGTGTCGCTCTTTTGCGCTGGAATTTCCTCTCCCTCTCTTTCAACGCGTGACAATGAGCAAAGATGGAGAGGAAGAGTCACGATGCTGCACAAAGACAGCACACTATAACCTATATATATATATATATATATATATATATATATAT
>CACVKI010145110.1:2651-20463 GCA_902732785.1 Trichogramma evanescens | reverse complement strand
ATTGAAAAAGGGCTCCATAGGCACATTTCTAGGGTACTTACGAGGGTCTTGGGTAAATTTCAAAAGATTCGATCAATTATTGAGGGAGTATTTTGGGTACAAACGATAAGTGCATTTCAATATTTTTTTTCAGAAATATGAAAAAATAGCTCCATAGGCACATTCTAAATAGTCTCGTGAACACCCCCACAAAATTTCAAGACGATTGGTTGGATAGAAAATGAAAAAAATGGGTACAAAGTAATCACGAATATAGTTACCGACCGAGTGTGTATAGAGGACCCTTAAGGTCCCCGACAAATTATTCAAAAAAATCCCATCAAATTTGAGCAAATTCTCATAATTTTGAAAAAATGCATTTAAATGCATAAAAGTGCATAAAGGGTTGAGCAATCGAGATTATGAATGTCATCAGATCTTNGTCTAGCTTCCCTTATCAACTTCCTAAATTTTCAAAAAGATCGATCCAGCAGTACTCATGGTACCGCGTCTACAAAAAACCCTTGCAAAATCACGGGAGTTCATGCAGGAATGACTTCGCTTCGCTCAGCATAATTAATAATTATAATATCTTGTTAAGTTATGTTTGTTGTTAGTTTTTGTAAAATACTTGTAATGAGACTTTCCTAACTGTACTATTAAGAAATCAAATTGTAAGTTTGTAACGTATTGTTTAAAAATAAAAATTGTAAATTATAAATTCGAATTAATGATAAATTTGTGTTGAACTGTGTGAAAAAATAACGCACTCTTGATTTTTTTCAATTTTGTGTTTTGGGTGGCAATATATTGCCGATATATTGCACACTGATTATCATTTTTATTTGCAATATATTCGCAATATATTGGCGCGTGTAGATTTGCCACTATAGTTGCAATATATCGCCCATATATTGCAAATATAAGTCGCCAATATATTGCACATATATCGCCAATCGAAACGATTTTTACGTGGGTTCATATTAGCCCTTCATTATCTTCTGAAAAAAGAATTACCATGATTTCGAATAATTCTAGCAGAAACTTTTTAGCGTGCTTGCAGGTTTTTATATGTAAATGTTAATTTGCCTCAATTCTTGACGGAATAATTTAAATCCTAAATGCAGGCTGTAATTTCGAATTAACGAGGATTTAGAAAATAAATTACTGAGATAAATTTATATGATTTGATGACTCTAAATGCAAAATTTTATCTCGAATTATCGAGGATTTCGAATTATCGAAGTTCTAATTATCGAAGTTTTACTGTAATTACGAGCAATATAAAATTGATTTGAAGCATTGTTGGCAAAGGAAATAATCATTTAGGTTTAAACTATGAATACCAGATTGTCATACACGACTTACCTCTTGGATATCCTTTTAAAAAAATAATTACGACGATTAAAAATGTTTATTTTTGCATTTGTTAAACATTTTTACATGATTCTGGTAAAATTTTGACTCGGTGCAACGATCAGGCTACTGAAGTGATATTCTAGCGAAAAACAAGAAATCGTCACCCAGAAGTTCATGTTTTGACTCGGTATACTTATGATATCCTGGTGTTGTAATTGAGTGGAAAACCCGGTATATTTTCGAAAAAATCGTTGCTGGGTTCAGTTTTTTACCTACACTTTTTATTGCACTGTACCGATCAATCAGAGTAATATTCTACTGAAAAAACTCGACTTCCTCGAAGAAATCAATGCCTACTTTGATTAACAAACAGATGCACGATGTTTACGTACGAATCGCTGGCAAGTTTTATATTCAAACTGGTGCACCGGGCACGGCATAAACGGTCAAACTGGGTAGATACAAATGAACATGCTTTTTTAATCTTGCATTGAATCTTGGGAAACTTTAATATTTGTGTCAACTCTACAAGATTCGTGTAGAAACTTTAAAATTGTTATATCTAGTAATTTTTATGTTGAATTTTCGACTTTTTTGTATCTTGAGAACAATTTTTAACTGAATCCATACTCGTATTCGTACAAAAATCATGCAATTTATGCCATTTTTAATGAGTTTTGAAATTCAACTCATCCTATTTTTAATTGTCTTTCTGATAACCGAAAAGTCCACCAAGCTTTTTTATCCAAATTATACCAAACAATCCTCAGAAACTATACTATTGAAAAAAATGTTGCCGAATGACGTGCGTCGTTATCGGAGCCTTCTACGCTCTTGAGAAAAATTTTTAGTATTTTAACGATTTTTTTATGAAATCCCATTATCCTAAAAGGCCCCACCATAAATCACCACCAAATTATGGGGAAACATAGTTTTTGAGTGATAGAATATATCGAGGGGTATTTCTATTTTTGGTGTGCGTGCTTTTTAAAAACATCAAAAAGTAATAGAACGTATAAAATGTGAACTTCTTCGGCTGTAAGCCCTTGCTGACGTGGAATAGATCTAACTCGTTGCACACTAATATTCACATTCAAATTCGCCAACGCTTTAGAAATGGAAAAATTTTAAATAAAACTCATTAGTAAAACATTATTATTAGGAGATTTATTTTTTTATATAGTTTGAATTGATACAATAAATATTATTTTTTGCTAATATACTATCGACATATAACATCGATATTTCAATTTTATTAAGTCCTATTTCATTTCGTGAATCAATCTTTTATCAAAAATGTTTGTTTCTTAAAATTCAAGTAGTGAAAAAATTATTGAAAAAAAATACTTAATATGATAATAAATACTTAAGATAATAACTTGAAATGGTTCTAGCCACTTGACGACGCGCTTCGCTTTCAATTGAGTACAGAACGTTCCCACGCCACTTTTATGATCTCAATGTATTTTTTTCCATCCCTCCGGCAAAAGTATTTACTTTCGCCGTACGCGTAGCCTAGAAAAAGAAGGTCTTTTGCCCACTTCTGCGCGCCCGAAAGATGTAGCGGTTGCTATGGTCAGCTCAGCCTAGCAACGTAATATTTATAATTTTATTGTCCGTATTACTTAGCCTACAACTTGTGAGAGACACATCAATACGTAGAGACGTTTTAATAATTGCGTGGTAAAAATTATGCAGAGTCCTGAAATATCATTCGCGGATGATGGTATGTCCACGGACGAGGAAGAATGTTGTGTGTAACTTGTTACACACAAGTCAAAATGAAAAAATGTTTTTTATATTAATGTTATTGATGCTCGCCCCCCTGACATGCATCACTCGCTTCGCTCGTGATGCTCATGTCGGGGCGAGCATCAAAATCCGAAGCTTAATTCGTAGTCAGAGTCGTATTTTAAAAGTTAGTATGTCGCTACGCTCATGATGCAAAAAGTGAAGGAAAGAATTTGCAGCACATGTAACTGATTTTATATAAAAGTCAGTAATAACCATAACCGCTTTGTTTCCTGTACAATCTAACGACAAGTCAGGACCTCGATGCGAAAGAAAAAACAAATGCAAGTACTTATGTGCATTGAAATCTTGGATTTATTTTTTTATTTTGAATTTATTTGGATTATTTCATGAAAACTTTTGCGTGAGGATGGAAAAAAATATTATTTCTTACACGGGTGAAAAATGAGGCACCCTCATACACGTGATATGACGCCTCGGCGTCGTTATCACGTGCATGCGGAAGTTTCATTTCTCCCCCTTGTAAGAAAATCTACTATTCCTTTTGTTCTTCTTCTAGTTTTATCAAGGTTTTAAAAGCTAATACACCCACACTGAAACCCAAAAGTACAAAATTTGCTGTGAAATAGTAATATTTGACCAGTTTACACTATTCAAAAGTGTTTCAAACGCAGGTTACATTTTTTGAAAATTTTTATTTGCAAAAAGGGCAAAAAAATTATTCAAACTCGTACCAAATTATCAAATTTTATATTTTTTTCTTTTCCTTTGTTCAATCACTAGCCATGAGTATAAACTTTGAGAAGTATGTAGAATTTTTGGTTTCCAATGATCCTGGCAGGTAATATCCTACCTACCGCAGAATAACAGGATGATCGCGGAAAACTGATGGAAATTGAACAATTTTCAATATTTTTATCTGAAATGTTTTTACAAGACTTTGAGGGCTCAAAGGAGACATAAATAATTTTATATTTTTATTTTTAGTATTAATCTGAAAAAGTGAAAAAACTTTTTTTTTAGAAAATAAGCATAAGAGCTTTTTTCAATACCCCATTTGAAAGTACTTTTTCCAGTTAGATACTTGCAAACAGTTAGATACACTCGTTTAAGTTTAAAAACCTTTAGCGATAAGCATTTTGTCGTCTCTAAGCTGCCTGTCTTAGGTTTCCAAGTGTTTGCATTACACAATTGAGTTGTTTGATGGACCGTTGGCCATCAATGCAACCTCAAGCTAAGCATAAGATCAACTTTGACTACTTTCGCATACAATTTAATAGAATATTTAATTCATTATTGATTAGTCTTGATCATTTTTAATCAAATATTTTCAGCTTAATACTATAAATAGAAATATAAAATTATTTAAGCCCTCTTTGAACCCTTAATGAATAAACTTCATTGTGTAATAATTTCAAAATGATTAAACTTTTGGTTTTTGAAATATAATTTTTCGAAAAAAAGTAATTCCCGTCATACAAAGCTATGTAACCCCTTAAGGACTAAATTCAATTTGTTTATGGTCTCAATAGGTAATCCTGATATTTTTCTCTTGTGTTATAATTAATAATGTCGTCTTAATATATCACGATGCTAAGCTACATTGACAATAATAGTGATTGTAAGATTCAGCAAAATATTCATTTCCAAACATTCATGACTAAAAAGGCGCTGCAACATTTACAAAAATTTCCATAAAGTTTTTTAATTAAAAACTCTTTACTTCATGTGTTTGAAAAAACTAAACGTTCACAAGATATCTCATAATAGATGAATCTAAAAACTGCCCACTGAAATTGAAATTCAGTTGCTATTTACTTGAGTTTTTATAGCACTGCAGGGCCATAAGTTCACATTTATGACGCGCCTTTCGGCGGCATAAGTTACACTTTGAGGCCCCGCTGCGTTCGCATCACACTCGCATACGCTCGTGCGCTAACCTCACTTTGCGGTACCAGAAAGTGCGACTTATGCATCGGAAAAGGGGGCATAAATGTGAACTTGGCACAGTGCTATAAAACGTTGTTCGATACTCGGGCCATAGAGGACACTTTTCGGCCCAGCTATTAGGACCCTCTCTGCGCTCGAGCCCTAACCTGCGCCGTGCCAAAAAGGGTTACTTATAGCCCTTGTATCGTAAAGTACTATTAAAAACCTCATTGTTTGTTGCTAACTTGAAATATTATATAGATCTAGTAACACTGAATTTGAAATACTATTGATGAGTATACTTTATTACATAAGGTGACCCTATTGTAGGATTGGCTTGATTTTAATCCATTCGTAAGTAGATTGAAGTATTTTGAAGTATTTTAAAATGTTTGGAAGTGGTTGCTTTAAAGTAGTATTTAAATTGCACGAAAGCTCATCGGAAAATCGTTAGTAACTCTACCGAGTTCAAATGACGTGTGCAAACGTACAAGCGATCGAACGTAAAAATTATCATCAAGATGATCAAAAAAGTAACTACGACTACAATGCTTATGATGTTAAATACGGTCCATCTATCTGTTTTTGCCATTTGACATTCATTTATGAGTACGTTAGTAACATTACAACCCAAGTTATTTTCCATGAAAATGCTGAATACTCTTATGCATGACTGTAAAAAAAAACACAAATAAAATAAATTTTTAGATTATCTGTAAGATAAATACAACTTAAATTTGACTTACGTGTAAGGACTCTTTCGTAATTTTAATTTCCCTGTTATTAGTAGCACAAATCGTATTGAGCGTGATAGAATTGTGACTAAGTTTGATAGCCCTTACATGAAGAAGTAAAGGCCCACACTTCCATTCAGTAGTCAGATTTAATGGTTCCAAAAACTGTTTTAAAATTGAATTTGATTGACTTCCATTGTTGGGATTTGGTGAACTTCTAATTAACAATGCAAAAAAATAAAAACTTTTATAAAATTCACTACATGAAGTCCATCTATGTTTTTGAGACACTCTGGCCATAGCCCCTCCTCCAACTACTTATTATTACTATTTATTTTTTGTTTATTATTATTATTAATACTTACTTTAAAAATGTAAAATGTATCAACATTTTATAAAAATTTTGTAAAATTTATATCGTCCCAAAAACATAAAAAAAACTTATAAAACGAATTCAATACAAATGTTTATGAAGTTTTAATTTTATTTACTTGGTGTTTTTCGGTAGATTTCTGGATACGTTTCTTATAGGATAAGCTTTTTTTGATCTTTTAAAATAAGTTGTCCTTATTGAAACGGTGAAAGATTTATTGGTACCGACTTCATGCTGTATTTTTTGTCTCTCAGCTTGTATAGACTTCATAAACTTCTTAAAGATACCCACAATTTCTGATTGATTGGAGTGAGTTATATCTAAAAAAATATTTTATGAATTTAAATAGTTTGTATATTAGTCTATCTACCCAGCAGAGGTCTTGTACTTAGATGACCAAAGAACCCATAATAATACGACTGTGTTCGCGTGCATGACCACTGATGAGTAGACCCTCTCGACTTTATCGAACAAAATAAAAAATTGTCATAAAGTTTGATTTAAGGGGACACACCAGTGTTTATGCCTATAAATGAAAAACATGAAAATAAAGGATTACTATTAAAATTTTTTTTTCTAATGTTAAAATATGTTTTTATAGGTCCTTTTACAACAAAGAATATGTCTCTAGTTCCTCTAATTATTAAAAATCATCCATAATTCATGCATATTGACTTGTAATTTTTAAGTCATTCACCGCATGATTTTGAATGCAATTTTTCAACAATCCTGATCCTTGGGGTCTCAAAAGTGTTGTAATAGAATTCTTCTCCACTTAAGTGTAACAGAATTTGAACAAAAGACTTGGAACATTTTTTTCATACTAAAGTACAAAAACAAAGACAAAAATAGCTATTTTAATAACGCTTATTGCTATATTAGGAGATTAGTAGATTAAAAAAATACCAAAAAAAAAATCTGCTACACTTAAGTGGAGAAGAATTCTATTACAAAACTTTTGAGACCCCAAGGATCAGGATTGTTGAAAAATTGTATTCAAAATCATGCGGTGAATGACTTAAAATTCACAAGTCAATATGCATGAATTATGGATGATTTTTAATAATTAGAGGAACTAGAGACATATTCTTTGTTGTAAAAGAACCTATAAAAACATATTTTAACATTAGAAAAAAAAATTTTAATAGTAATCCTTTATTTTCATGTTTTTCATTTACAGGCATAAACACTGGTGTGTCCCCTTAAAGAGGCTCTTTCAGTTTCAGTTTTTCTACAGTGACTGATGGATGCGCTGTTGCATAGAGTTGTGTGTAACCATTCGAAAAAAAAAACCATGGAGAATGAGAGAAAATCCATGTTTTTTTACTTTTAATACGCTCTTGAATGGTTTCTATTTTTGGGATACGTACCCAAGCTACCCAAGTAGGAGTTCACCCAGACTCGATTTATATGTCAATTTTAAGCAATAGGATGTTTAGGCGAGTATAAAATGATCTACATTCCGCAACACAATTATCGCAACAACAAATTTCATTGAAATTTTGTCAATTTTAAAATGCTTCTCTGAACTTTCGCAAGGCATCGGAGATCTTCACTCATCTTCCAATGATCGATTATAAGAAATTTGAAACTTTTCACAAAAAATTGTCATTCAAAAAAATTATCTTTACTTTCATAAAAAAATGTACGGAGTTTTCTTTTCTTCTAAAGAAACCAAGCGTCTGATCAGTGTTGCCATTTAGAAAAAAAAGGTAGGGTCCATAAATTTATCACCCAGATTTTGAAAAGTGCACTTTACCTATTATAATTCATATCATTCGTTTGCGCGTAAAAAGTTACATAAAAAAACGTAACCGAGTTAATTGGCCTGGTGCAGTCAATGAGTACCATGATGTTTTCATCGAGAAAATTTTCTTTACTTTTCCCAAAAAAATCTCTTCGAAATCCAGAATCGACCAAGAAAACCGAGAAGGCAACACGGTGTTGCACTTGAGAAAAAAAAATGGACTCTATCGAAAAATCCATGGCTTGGGTGAATTATCCGCTGGCTTTGTAATGAGCAGAATACATTTTATTTCATCTTCATTTTCCTTATCGGGAAAAAGGTCGCTGAACTTGGTTTTTTTCCTGCGGCCAGGTTTATGTTACGTTGTAGTTGATGGTTGGTTGACGATGCCTAACTCGTATGCCACAATGCTTTTTTTTTTTTTTTTAAGATCGATCGGTTTTATTCGAGAATTTAAAGATAGATTACAATAAAAGATTTTTACATTATGTTTGACAATGTAATAGTTTTTTTTGCTTTCTACATACTTTATGTACGATCCATCTTCTCCTTTCTTGTTCCCTTGATGTTAATCCCCGCGGGACCGCCGTTAAGCATTACTTCGCGGGGAGGGAAATTTTAGCAGGTTGCTCTTTCTGAAGGCGGGCTAGCGTACCGTCTGCTTCCTACCGCATCGTCCGGTCATCTTCTTCTGGCCATTTCCTCGTGTTTCAGTTTTGTCACGACTGTGTGGGCAAAGGAGGCCACCACGTGCCAGTTTGGCTCGCTCGTGAGCATGAGTCCGATGATGTTCTCGGGCTTTATTTCTTCTTGGGAGAGATCTTTTAGTCTCCTTCTTTCCTCGTCGAACCGCGGGCAGTGGAAGAGCACATGCTCTGCATCTTCTACCGTGTGTGGACAGGTCGGGCACTGTGCGTTGATGGTGTTGTCGTAGCACTGGCTATGGTGTTTAAAGTAGCTGTGCCCGGACAGGAGTTGTGTGAGGTGTTAGTTCACTTCTTCATGTTTCCTCTCGACCCACTCTCTGATGTTCGGAATGAGCCTGTGCGTCCAGCGGCCTTTTGTCGACCAGTCCCATTGCTCCTGCCATTTTCTCAGTGTCTCGAGGCGTTCTTCTTCTTTGGCGTCCTCTGGGCGGCGTAAGTAGATCCGCGAGCGCTCGTCTGCGAGGAGGGCCAGAGATAGTATACCGGCCAGAACGTAAGTTGCCTCGTAGGAAACATGTGGACGGCCACTGATCACGCGCAAGTATGCTCGCCGATGTATTGACTCTGCTTGGCGGAAATAGGCCTGTGTCTCCGTTGCACAGTTCCATATGGGGGCTCCATATAACAGAATTGAGTCCACGATGCTGGCTTAGAGCTTTCTCCTGCTGCTCCTGGGGCCCCCAATGGTGGGCATGATTCGTGCGAGGGCCCGCGCTACGTTCGACGCTCTCACGCTGACCATTTTTAGGTGGGCCTTGAAATGTAGGCGGGCGTCTATGTGGAGGCCCAGGTATCGAATGTGGGGGGACGAACTGACATAGCAGTCGCCCACCTTGATGGTGATGGACTCCATTTGACGCCTTTTAGTAATCAGCAGGACTTCCGTCTTGTGGTCGGCCGTTTCCAGGCCAAGATCGCCAAGCGCCTCGCGTACCTGTCTGACAGTGGCGTCGAGCTGATTCTCCAACTGCCACAGGTGTTTGGCCACTCCGACCAATGCGATGTCGTCAGCAAAACCGACTATTTGAACCCCGTGCCATAACTCAAGCTGCGGGATGGCGTCGTACATCACATTCCACAGGGTTTGGCCGAGGACCGATCCTTGTGGTACCCCCGCCGTGACGCTACAGGACTCCGGCCCGTCGTCTGTGCTGTAGCTAAGGACTCTTGCCTGGAAATAGCTGTTTATGATTCTCATCAGGTATCTTGGCGTGTGTATTCGGCTCAGTGCGGTGAGGATGTTGTTTCACCGCGCCGAGTTAAACGCGTTTCTGACATCTAGGGTCACGACCACACAGTACTCTATCGTTCCGCCGCGCCAGCGGTTTCCCTCGAGCGCCTTCCTGGCAGTGGAGATGACGGTCTGGATGGCATTGATCGTGGATCGCCCCCGCCGAAAGCCATATTGGCGGTCCGAGAGGCTGCCTGGGCTCTCTGTGAAGGTCGCAAGGCGGTCGCAGATGATTCTCTCAAGAACCTTGCCGGTGGTGTCGAGCATACACAGTGGGCGGTAGGATGACGGCTCTGCAGGTGGCTTCCCAGGCTTTGGCAGCAGCACGAGCCTCTGCTGCTTCCAGCACTCCGGGAAGACTCTGGTTCTCAGGCAGGCCGTGTAGATCTGGATAAACATGTCCGGGCGCGCCGCGATGGCGACTTTGAGTGCCGCATTCGGTACTCCGTCGGGACCGGGCGCCGAGTGTCCTTTGATTCTTCCGCTGGCTCTCCGGAGCTCTTGCAGAGTGACGTCTGGGATGTCCTCCATGTCACCAGAGGGCGGCGGAGGCGGGCTCAGCACCTCCGCGGCCACCGGGAACAGTGTGGCGACCGCCCGCCGCACCAGGGTCGGGGAGCTTGGTGATTTGGCTCTTGGACCCCTCAAGCGCGACATGACCGTTTCATACGGTCTGCCCCAGGCGTCACGGTCGACCTCCTCGCAAAGGCGACTCCAGCACCGACGCTTGCTAGCCCTGATGGCCGCTCGCAGTTGGTGTCTCGCGGCGGCGAATTCCGCCCGACGAACGTCCTCGTTTGGCCGTCCACGGGCCCGCTGCACAAGTCTGCGTGCCCGCAGGCAAGCCCGCCGGAAGTCGGAGATCCCGTCCGTCCACCAGTACACCGGCCCGTGTCGACCGCGGCCGGTCGCTCTGTCCATGGATGCATCGCAGGCGCTGGTGATGGCGAACATAAGCTCTGCCGCCATTTCTTCCGTCGATCTCTGGGTGACCTCTGCGCTGGCCATCATGGTGGTGAAACTCGTCTCGTTTAATGAGCGAGAGTTTCATCTGCAGCTGCGGTGCGGTGCGGGTCCGGGCGGCCTGGCGTCACGTATTCCGAACAGCAGCGCCTGGTGGTCGCTGTGCGTTCACAGCTTGCTCACTTGCCATGATGTTGTTCGAGGAGCAAGTGTGTCGCTGACGAAGGTGACATTTATTATGGATTGTCCATTCGGGCCGACAAAAGTCGGCGTGTCTCCCCCGTGTTGAGAAGCACCACGTCGAGCGGAGCCAGGGAGTCCATGAGCGCGGTGCCACGCGCACGGGTCTCCGAGCATCCCCACTCCACCGACCAGGCGTTGAAGTCACCTGCAAGGACGAGTGGTCTTTTGCCCTGAGCCTTCTCCGTGATGTTGGCGAGGAGGGCCGAGAATTCCTCGTCAGTGACGGGGGGCGTAAACGCTGAAGACATAGATGTCGTTTATGCGGGCCCAGGTGTAGTATTGCCTTGCTCGCGGCGGGCGCTCCTGTACTATGGCGCTTCGAAGCACCCAGATGGCGGCCTGCTTGTTGGTGTCAGCGAGCCAGGTGTAGGGCGGGTCGAGGTTCCTGTTCTGGTCACATACGATGGCCACGTCAATCCTCCGCTTACGGACGGTCTGGCGCAGTGGGTCCTGGGCCGTCTTGCAGTGGTTTAGGTTCAGTTGGAGGAACCTTATCATCGGTGGGCCTGGGGGGTCTCTCTGGCTCGTGGGCAGCTCGGGCTGGTGGACGCGTGTTCATCTGCGACATGGCCTCTGCAGAAGATGCACGACGGTCGATTTTTGCAGTCTTTGGCCCGATGGCTCTCCTGCGCGCAGCGGTAGCAGAGCCTGGTACGGTCGGGTCCCTTGCACCGGGCCGCGACGTGTCCCGGGGTCCAGCAGCGGTAGCAGCGCCTCCACACGGCTACGTATACGGCAGCTCACCCAGCCAACTCTCAGATGGCCGAGTTTTATTGCCTGTGCCGCGAGGTGGTCGGGAAGTGCGACAACCGCCGTCAGCGTACCTGCATAGGCCTTGCGGAGCGATTTGACGACATCTGGCTCGAGTCCGGGGCTGCTCAGCTGCGTGCCAAGGGCTCTCCTAACCTCTTCTGCGGTGGTGCTCTCGTCCAGGTCCCTGACCTCGATCGAGGTAGTGTGTCGTAGGGCGCTGGCAGTGGCGACGTCGCCAAGCACGCCTCCCAGCTCTGTAGTCAGAGCGGAGACATCGTGGACGCCTTTGCTCAATCGCAGCACCAGCGCTTCAGATGCACTGTGCCTGATGCTTTCGACCTTCTTTCCGACAGTGTTCTGGAGACTCGGTTCCGCGTAGAGCTTACGCAGGAATCTGCATATGACGCAGTTGCACTTTTGGTCGCTTTGACCACGATCGCATCCGGGCGTGCCTTGTGTCGTCGAGGTTGTGTCGCCTGTTGGTTTTGGCCGGGTCGCGTTGTTGGTTGCCCGTTGATTTTCTTCTCGCGACGAAGCACGCCACGACTCTTCACTTCAATGAAGTCGCTCTCTGCGTTCCGTTCGCTTTGGTCGTTATTGTTGGGTTATACTTAATTACAAAATCAAAATTTGATATATAATTTAACAACTGTATTAATTCTGAATCCTTACTATTTTTAACATTAAAATTCTCAAGCGGCTTATGATCCGTAAAGATTGTAAATTTCTTTCCAATGAGTTTGTATTGCCAATATAATATACACTCTTTAATTGCTAAGACTTCTAAGAAAATTGCACGTTTATTTTCATGCGCACTTGATAATTTTTTCGAGAAATAAAATACTGGTTTAATCGTGTTATCTTTTTGAGGCTGTTTCAATATCGCACCTATTCCTTTTTTCGACGCATCTGTAAAAATATATATGGGACGCCTTGGATCAAATATAGCTAATATTGGTCCTGAGCTGAGATATTCTTTGATTTTCTTAAAACTATTTTCACATTCATCCGTCCACTCAAATTTTACATTCTTCCTTAATAAATTATGAAGAGGATCTAACTCTATAGATGCTTTTGGAATATATTTCAAATAAAAATTAATTTTACCCAATAACTGCCTCACATTTGTTTGATTTTTCGGCGTAGGGAAATCTTTTATTGCAATTAAATTATCATTTAAAGGTCTCACTTCGTTTTCTTTAATTTCATGACCTAAATAAGTAACCGAATCCTTTGCGAATGTGCATTTTCTTTGATTCAATTTGAATCCCGCTCTCTCAATGGCAATCAAAACTTTTTCAACATGACTCACATGATCAGCCACATTTTCTGAGAATATCAGGATATCATCAATATAATTCATTGAAAAGGTTTCGAGACCACTCTTCACCAAAACATCACTTAATATTCTCTGGAAAATTGCCGGAGAGGATTTCAACCCAAAAGGTAAGCAATTCCATTGATAATGTCCGCTTTGAGTGATAAAAGCAGTCTTATATCTATCCTTTCTTCTTACAAGAATCGACCAGAAAGCTGAATTGACGTCCAGTTTCGTGAAGATTTTACAATTTCGCACTCGAACAAGAAGATCTTCTATTATGGGAAAAGGATAGCATTCCGAAATAACTATTTTATTGAGTTCGCTGTAGTCTATACACAATCTCGATTTTTTTCTCTCCTCTTTCTTCCAAACAAGAGTTACCGGGGAAGCAAATGGGCTTGTTGAGCGTTCAATGATACCTGCTCTCAATAATGATTTTATTTGCGAATCGATCTCTTCATTATCGTCCGATGAACACTTATACGGTTTACGAGCTATGTATCTGTTTTCGGTAAACTTAATTGATGCCTCGTAAATTATTATCTTTCCTACGTCAAATTTATCCAACGTAAACGCGTCTTTATGTTCGTTTAATACACTTTCTAATGAGCCCTCGTCTCTCACAACAGAATATATCGATTCTCGCTCTATCCAATTCTCATTTCGACATTTATCACTATTATTACGTTGAAAGATATTTAAATTTTCATCTTGACAAAGTTTAAATTCTTTAATTGCATCCAAACCCACTAATATATCATCTTTGAAAAACTCACTCTTTACAATATAAAAACATATTGTTTTCGTGATATTAAAAATTTTTGTTTTTAATTTTATTGTGCCTAACGTATTTGTAGTGCCTGCAAAAGTGTGTACCTTGTTCACCCCACTCATTTACTTATAAAATTTTAACTTCACGACTGTATCATAATTTATCGTGGATACATTTGCTCCGGAATCATAAATCGCAACAACCGGAGAGTCGTTAACAAGTATTTTTATTCTTATAAATGGGGGGGCACTCCGTTTTTTGCTTCGTCAGAAAACGCAACACTCTCTTGAATATTAGTATTATTTACCATTTTTATTTTATCATTCTTAAATTTTCCTCTGTCCGCGATTTTAACTCTACAAATTTCCTCTGCGTGGTATCGATTTTGAAACCCCTTTTTTGCGCAATAAGGGCAGGGTTTTTTCTCTACGTTATTTTCATCGAGCATTCTCGATTTTACTTTTTTCTCAACTAATCTTTCAAGTTGGTTAATACGCGCCATTAAAATATCCACTGTTGAAATTTCTTTTCTGTTAATGTGGAATTGTATTTTCTCTGGTAAAACCAAAACTATCAAGTTTATTTGAGTGTTTACCGAAATCTCCGAATCTGTATCCAAAATAAGGTTTCTTTTCTTCAGCGCATACTCTAACACCGAGCCATTCAAATAACGATATTCGTACTCATATTTTACTTCTGCCCATCCTATTACATTAAAAGTATCTAAAAATGAATTTTTCCAGTGCTCCCAAGGACATGTAATCGTTTTAACTTTCAAGAAACTATAAAACCAATCAAGAGCTGAACCATCGAGGAAAAATCTTAATGATTCAGCATAATTTTCTTCTTTACAATTAAGCCTTTCACACTCACTCACAAACAGATTCATAAAAGCATTCGCATTTTGGTTTTTCCCCGTAAATTTTTCTACAATCATATTTTTTACTCTCGTCGTTACATTGTCTACCAAGGAACTTTGAGACGGGCCGGGATTAGGATCAACACGTGGATGACATTCGTCCAAATAACTTCCCATATAACATACGTTACCCTCTTCGTCCAAGTATATTTCTTCTAACTTTTTAGCAAGAGTAATCCACACTTTGCGGAATTTTCCTCGTGTTTTTAGATTCTTTACGACCTTCTTGACTATCGTAGTTTTAAATAGTGTGGCATGTAATTCCTTCGTGGAGCTTTGATCCGGGAATCGGTATATTGTGTTTTCTCCTTCTAGTTGAATCGTTTGGACCTTGACCACTGTGGTTTTCGAGTCCGCTCCCACTGATATCAAACAGAATTTTGCTCGTACACCAGCCATGATGTGCTGTTGATTTATAAGATAATTATTGGATTATCTTACTATGTAAAACAGGAAGGGTTGGCCAAGAATAATGCGGTTGATGCTAGTGAATTCTGAAATTATATTTACATTATTTACAATGGTCGTAGACATACACTATATTTACAAAAGACTTATCCATTATACATCATACCTGAATCAACAGCATGTATACAAGTACGAGAGAACTTTTATGTGCTTGTTGTGGTTGCGAGATCACGACTGACTCTCGTTACAATTATTACACGCGTACATACATCGACGACCGATACTGATGAGCGGCTTCTCACACGTCGGTCTTAAGTTTGTACTGCTTTCAAACTTACATATCGATCTCAGATTCCAATACGTTCACGTTATGTCGCCGACGAGCTCCGATAAACGTTGCTAATATGTTAGCGTAAGAGATCGCCCTCTTCGATCACCTGTGTTGCTACTATGATTGTAAATCTTCGATTTTACTGTATAACATAAAAAAAAAATTATTTATGAAAAAAATATTAGAATTTTCATTTTTCACAGGTTATGTCGGTCAATAAAAATTTTTATATCAGATCTGCTGCGACTCGAATGCTGTTGATGCTACGCATCTTGAATATCGCCATGATAATATCGACAACATTTAAATCATAGTACATCTGGTAATAGTTTTTTTTCTTTGACCAAAACGTAACCTGTCAAGTCGTTATCCTCTACAGTTATGGAATCAGTACGCCACCATCCCGACTTATACAGTGAATTAGGGAGTTCCAAAAAGAACAGGACGGTGTGGAGATATGCGTTGCAGAGTTGGGAATAGAACACGCTATAAAAAGAGCACAAAAACTGAAATGTATTGTTCAGCAAGTAAAAATTGAAAAAATTGTACTTAATTATGAAACAACGCTCGACAAATCAGGCCCAATGAAATATCTTTCTTGGCTTATACTATTAATCTGTGTTAAATACTTGCAATTTTTATTTCAATAAATTTTTTATTATTTATTCGTTGCCATAAGAACATTATTCTTTATGATTATTGACGTTGGGAAGAATACTTGTCGTGAAAATGGTTGTCGTGAAAGCGGATTCGGGAAAGTGGGGGGCCTTATAGCTCTTGTATCGTAAAGTACTATTTTTTTGCTGTTTTATCCATTTTTTTACAGTGTTCCACCTATGAGTTAGAATTATATTTTGGATTTAATAACATCCTACGGGAGTACATACTTGTACGTGAATACATACTTTCAGAAAAATATTGTGCTATTCCATTCCTCCATTTTTTGGAGAAAAAATTTACCCAGCTTCAGATTTGTATACCTTTTAATTTTTATGATATTACCGGTTTTAAGGGGTCCATGGGGGTAATAGGTACCTCAAAATCGAAGACATTTTACTCAATTTTTGCGCACACTGTACGGAAAAAGCTGGGCTTGAGTTGCATACAAAATTTTATGCAATAGAATTCGAAAAGTGCATAAATAGCAAGCATGACATTTCACAAAATACCAGAAATTTTACTGCACACCAGTGTCCAAACCGTTTTAACACGGCGTGCGCGAAACACGTATTTTCTAACCTTCAATCGTCAGAAAACCCTAGGTTCTCGCCAGCAGGGTTAAAAATATCGTTTGCAACTAGTCCGCGAGGAAGTTTGTAACTAGTGCTTCGCGCACTTGATACAAAATATACTATTGCATAATAGTTATTTATTAAACCTTATTCACCTTCTTATCATTTGGTTGCTTTATCACTCTTTGTTCGCTCTTTTAGGTAACTCGGGCCCGGTCGTAAACGTGACCAACGCAGTATTTTTTTTCGACATAAAATCATGAAAAAACGCGTGTTTTTTCGTTTTTTTGAAAAATTTACGCCATTTTGTCAATTTTTCAAAAATCGAAAATCGCTCAATTCATACAATAGCTATTAACATACGGAATCTAAAACACTTTGGTTTTTTTGTTTCAGACCACTCATCGCAAAGATATCATCAACGGCGCACAACCTTCTTTTTTTTTCTTACCTTACTTCAGTCACGATTTTCACTCTTAAAAACGTGCAAAAATGAATAAAAAAATTTTATGCAATAGTATAACGAAAAATGCCATTTTTCGCACATTTTTTAGTGCGCAAAAAGCGTTTTTGGACACTGGCGTGCGGTAAAATGCCTCATTTTGGACACTGGTGTGCGGTAAAATGCCTCGTATAAAATGAAAGTATTTTTCGCTTACTATTGCATAAAATTTTGTATGCAACACGTGCCCAGCTTTTTGCTCACAGTGTGCGGAACAATACCCACTCGTGCCGGCATGTCCGGCACTCGTGTCCTTTTCCGCATACTCGTGCTCAAAATCGCCTTTTGGGCACTTGTTGCATAAATAACTATTATAAATAACTATAATAACTATTTATAAATAACTATTATAAATAACTATAATAACTATTTATAAATAACTATTATAAATAACTATTATACAACAAGGGCCCAAAAGGCGATTTTGGGCACGAGTATGCGGAAAAGGACACGAGTGCCGGCCATGCCGGCACGAGTGGGTATTGTTCCGCACACTGTGAGCAAAAAGCTGGGCACGTGTTGCATACAAAATTTTATGCAATAGTAAGCGAAAAATA
>CACVKI010145107.1:5843-20324 GCA_902732785.1 Trichogramma evanescens | reverse complement strand
TCCATATGGCTATAATTATCTTAATCTGTTGAATTGTGTCTTATTTTGTGTAAATATCACTGATTGTTTGTCAGGCATAATGTTTGGTTTTTGTGCTTTAGTTTTAAGTTTTAGTTTATAAGTACAAATGTTACCGTTTTAAAATTTTTGTCGGTTTGGCATTATGTTTAGTTTTAAGATTTAGTTTTTAAGTTTTAGTCTATAAGTTTCAAGTCTTATTTTATTCATTTTCTTTTTTTGTAAGTGCCACCCTGCGCACGGGCCCATGCCCCCTGCAGGCTTTGTATTTGACAGTACATAGAAGGTTAATAATAATAATAATAATAATAAATGCTCAACATTAATAATAGCTTAATGATCAAAAATTGCCCATTTTAAATGTTTTAAAATACATTACCATTGATGGGCTTGTTTGTTGCATTTTTTCTATTATAATATTAAGTGGATTCTAAAAGATCTAAAAATGTGATTGTAACCGATTCCAAAAATATCGACCAGTATTCAACCACTTTAAATACTATTATACTACTTTGAACTTCCTCCGCTAGATGGCGAGTACCTTTATCTAGTAAATCTGAAAGTAGCAAAATGAAAATAACTGTATAAGTCGAAGCACAGTTTACACAAACAGTTATGATGATTCAGGATTTCCACAATCTCAAAAGAGTTGCCAAGCAGCGTAAAAATTTCATCTAACATTATTAGATAACTTTATTATCTAACAAACACATAATAGAACAAGACATCGAAAATACCTATTAAGTTGTTGATAATATAGGAAAAAGGTGAAATTTTAACCAATAACTATATTCAAAGTCCATTTGTTGTACCGAACGAACAATCACAGACAAAATGTTAAAATACTTTACATAATTATCTAGTTCTAACAATCCGTTTACGTTGAAGAAACTATTTCCTTGTCCAATAACTAACTTAGAAATATCAAACGTAGTAACCAATGCAACGATGTATGTCATTCGATGTTAGGATATTTAATTCATTCAGTCAATTGAAAAAACACTCGATTAACGGCGCGTAAGTAAATTTAGCGCGCGCATCTACGAGAAATCCCGAGGCTTACGCGCCGAAATTACAACTCGAACAAACACAGATTAGAATGGGATGTAAAAAAGCCCTGCAGTGGAGTGTCGAATCAACTAAACTCCCTTACCTGCATACACACTACTCGCGCGCAAGCACACACATTCGGCGTATTATGTGTGCTGGATCTGTATGTATTATCGATCGCTCGCTCGCTCGCGCGCACGTGTGTTGGTCTAGTGCAGTCGAGCTGCAGCAGCAGCAGCGCAGCGCACAGAAACTCGTCGCCGGAACTTCAAGATTCGATACGATTGAATTATTGGACGAGGTGGCTGCCAGTGTGTATATACGTCGACTCTCCCTCTCGCTCTTTCTGCACGAGAGAAAGTGTGCGTGTGTGGATGGGTTGGAGTATAAATGTATGTGTGTGTGTGCGGCGCGAGAACTCGCAAGTCAGCTGGAGAATCCGAATTTTCCTCTCGCAACTTTTTTTTGTGCGCCCTTTTTCTTCGTTTTTTTTTTCTCCTTTCCCTACAATTCGCGTCTTATTTTATTTGTTCCCTTCTACCCGGTCTACCTCTATATTTTCACCTGTCTATATTTCCTTAACTTAACTTCTTATTTCACTTGGAACTCGAGGGTGAAAATACTTTATACACTTACTTCGCAGTAGGGGCTGTTAACTCACGATACCGTGAAAATGTAAGTGATGCGCTTGGCGCTAACTAAATTTCACGTTCTGTTTTTACACTTTCTATAAGACTTCACGTTTTCTTTCTTTCCTTTTTTTTTAAATATTTACCTTTGCCCACTTATCGAGTTATTTGTGTGTCAAAACACTCGAGCTTTTGACGGTAATGCCAGCCTCCTTGAATTTCACCTACGTATAAGAAGCATTAAATGGCCATTTTTTGTGTATGTGTGTGAGGTTGCAGGATATAATAGTGGCACCCATCGTGCAAGCTGTCTCGCGTGGGCGATGATTTTGCCGTGACTCGGCAGATTTTTTTTCCTCCCCCTTCCTCCTCTTGCCATTCTCGTCAAGTTCGACGGAAATGAGGGATGAACTGACGCTCGTGCGACCGCGAAAGAGAAAGCAACGAAAAAAAATAAAAATAAAAAAAATAAAAGAACTTGCCAACGGTAGAAATTGGAAATCCAGAAAGTGGGAGGAGTGAGAGAGAGAAAAAAAAAGAAGAGAGTTTTGATGGTTGTCGCGTGCTACTGTAGTAGCGGGTAGTCAATAAAAAACGCGAATGACCTCGTGCGTGTCTGCGCCGTCGTATCTTACGTTTATTACACTTTTCGCTTGAGATAATTTATCGTCGGGCTTGTATACGCGACTTAAGGTAGGTGGACATTTATTTTTTTTTCTTTTGCTCACCGAGATTACACGTGTAAATTATTATTCTAATGCGCGGTCGGAGTTAGCTTGATTTTCCCCCCGCCCAAAGTTTATGTAAAACTCGATCCTTGAATAAACGTCGACTGCCTCTGTGCAAGCGAACGAAACGAATTTCCCGCCTGCTTAATAATACCTGAATGTAGAGGGATGCGAACGAGAAAGACCGAACGGCATTTCTTATTAATAATACAGCGGTAACTTGAAACTATTTTCCTCTCGCCGTTTTCTCTCATTTTTCGCGTTGTAAGTGTATACTACGATGCAGCTACGATTCCGACAAGGGGCTGATGTTTCGTTCAATACTTTATTTCTCAAGCTGTCACGAATGATCTCCGGCTCTGGATTACACAAAAACTGAGACAGGCTAAAATACGTTTAAAAAAATCATATTATCATTTCAATCTCGAATGAAAGTTCCGTCGAGCGCGAATTTATTATTGAAAACGGCTGCTCGCTCGTCAAAAAAAAAACTTTCTCGCCGAACATTTTTCATTCACCGAAACCTGGTCGTAGTCGTCGTCGTCGGGCCTGCTGCCGTCGTGCGCGCGGTAAGCAAGCAAGTGTGTGGGTGTTTTTCCTCGCCCGGCGCATGCTCGGTGCATTCTCGTATTCACCCTCACACAGGCAGAAGCAGTAGTGAGCGCGGCCGGGCGGGGGGATGGTTTCACCCCACACACACACACACACACATACACAGACACGACCTGCAGCGTCACCGTCGTCGACGTCGACGTCTTTTCGGGCCAACGTTCGCGTTCGTTTGCCCGCGCAGGTGGGTAGTACACTAGGTCGTAGTAGCAGTAATACCACTGGCAGGCGGGTAGAGGTATAGGTAGACGTAGTGTGTGCAGTGGTAGTGGGGCTCGCTCTGCCGCTGCCTCTGCTGCGATCATATACATCCTGCGCGCGGCGGCGGTGTCGGCGGTGGCGGCGTCGGCGGCCTGAGTTTTGCGCGATAGCAGCCAGCACACATTCAGTCGGCCGGCGAACTCGCGTGCCGAGCCTTCGTTTCCGGCGCAACCCTCTTTGGTGGCGGTATATATACGACACATATCTACGGTATTATATGTATAGAGAGCGACGAGTCCGTGCAGTCCTCGTTAGTCGAGGAGCTTTCGCCGCGAGTTTTGGTCTCTCGCCTTCGTAAGCTCCTGCTTTTTTTGCTCGCAAAACGAAATTATTATAACGCACGGCCTATCGAGACGACGCAAAGTTTGTTATTCAATGAATCGGTCGTTTTATTTTATTATTATTTTTTTCTAAGTAAGTGAATTTAATTATGAATTTCGCGAGTGCAAGTGCGGGTACAAGAAAGGGATAAATTATAAGAAAAAAAAACATATCGAAATATCACTGTCCAGTCTCGATAGCGAACAGATATCTATCCACATATCCAACGAATCACAAGTTCATATCGCCTATTTTTCTCTGGTAAATAACAAAAATATAAGCCTCGTCGCTATGAAAAATAAGAAAAAAGAAGCGTCGACGACGAGGTTGGCACTGCAACTCTCTACTACTACTAATACTGCTACTACTGCTACTACTGCCATATGAGTCTTGGAAAACGAGAGTCTGAAAGATTGAAGAGAAAGCTAATTGTGAGGTGCGCGTGAGGTGAAAGAGTGTGTAAGAGAGTAAAAAAAAAAGAGAGAAAAAGATATACGTATACGGCGAAAGGCCTCGAGGACAGGCTGCACATAGAGAAGTGCTGAAGTAGAACCCCCTGCCTCTATAAGGTCGTCGTCGTCTCCCCTGAAGCAAGAGGCCGCGCCGTATATATAACGCGCTGCAATATATACAAGACAGAAGAAGCTGCTGCAGCACACCAACGAGGGCTGCTGCTTTTTTTTATACCATATATATATGGATGACATATAACGTGTCTCCGTGTGTTTGTGTGTGTGCGCGCGCGCGCGAGCTGCATGTGTATATGTGATACATTGTATGCATACGCCAACAGCGACTGCACCGCTGCCGGAGCTCAGCGTTAATTAAAAAGTGCCCGAGAGCAGCAGCGACGACGACGGCGGTGGAGCCCCATGCGTGACCCTCAGCAATTCGCGACAGGTAAATATTTACGCCACTCAGTACCGTGGTGTACAAGTTAAAATCCCCTTCCGCACTTTTCCTTATGTATATATACCGTACGTGCACGTACAACTACACATACCGCCGAGCTCCTATACTGCGTCTGGCTCGATGGATTTTGCATATAGGTACGGGCATGCATATATCTTTTGTTCTATCGGTCAATGCCGCATATATAGACTTGGGAATGGCTATAGTCTGCGGATGATCTTCCACCGAAGAGCGAGAAAAGGCCGCAAAATTGATGGCCACATATTTTTTATTTTTGGCATCGTGCAGCAGAGGTCGACATCCACGTTCTTTTTCCTTTTTATTTTAAAGCAATGGTACGCACCACGCGGTGGTGACCCAGCATTAAATAAAAGCTCGGGTCATGCATCATTAATTATATACGTGGGTGCACACTTTTTTTCCTCTCTCTTTCTTACTCCTCCCCTTGTACTTTCCAACGTGGGATATATATCGGAAAAGTTTGCACGAAAACGACTGGGCATGTACACGTTCGAGACTTTGTCGTCGAGGAATTTCCAAAGAAACGCTACTCGCGCGGGTGACAGGTGCACACATGCACACACTTCAACCGCACATGCTCCGAATGCGTGCGACACACAGTGCAGAGTGTGGCATTTCAATTATGCAGCGTGAAACATAACTGCAGTATCCGCGCGTTGTGTGAATATCACTGGTCTAGGCGGCGGATGATTTTGAATGCGACGTGATCGATGTTTTTTTTCGCCCTCTACCCTTCGAAATTCGCTCAATTTATCTCGAAGATATTGGCCCTAGCCTCGTATGCTCTGACGGATAACTCTATATTCTTTAGAATACGAAATTTATCGTCGTCCTTACAGCACGGCATGCTAGATCATTTTTTTCTCTCTGCCTTCCTCTTCCACATCGTCGTCGTTGGTTTTATCGGGGATAATAAGCCCACGAGACGTTGGAGGTAAAAAAAAGTTTTGCATTATCTTGCTCGAGCAGATCGTAACCGCGCGCTGTATTGCATTGTTATTGGTATTGCCCCATGCACTCACGCGCGCGCGCAAGCAAGCGAGCGAGCGAATATATGTATCGAGGCACGATAATCGACGATTATTATCGATGTCGTCGTGAGCGCATGCGAGAGCGCCTCATTATTGTCGCATTAGTTTCTAGTTTTGGTTTCTCTGATTGATTTGCAATTGCGCCTACGGCGCACAGCGTTGCGATGCAGCAGCAGCCCCCGCACATCGTTCTACTACTATAACTCGCAAATGCGTATATAGCGCAGAGCGAGAGAGTCATAATATAATTCCGAAACGTCGATATTGCAAATGCGAATTTCGAAAATAACTCGAAACGTATTGTGCATACGTCTCGTAAGTGGTTTTTTATTTTATTCATCATTTGCTTTGTTTGTTTTTAACGAGCGTGAAATATTTTGCAAAGTTCGTGCGCCGTATAATATAGTTTGGGTTTCCGATTCATTTCGATGCAGGGAAAGTACATCGCCGGGCCGTCTATGTATGTATATATCGCAGACAACAAATTCCGCTTTTTACAACAATACATAAACTTCGGTTCGGAAAGAGGGTTAGTTTTACTATACAGAGCTGCTGTGTATAGTGTGCTACGATACACACATAACCACCACGAAAGAAGCTTTAATGGCGCTACATTCTTTAGAAACTGTTTCAATTACACAGTGTGTCGAACAACATTAACCGCTCGCGCGAGCCGCCAGCTTGTGTGCCTGTGCGCGCGTTCGAACGGCGTAAATAAATTGCTGTAAAAATCGTAAAGTAAATTTTATTCTTATCCTGGGAAAGCGCAAAAAAGAAAACAGAGAAAAGTTGCAAAATCGTGACGAGAATTTCTTTTCTGCGTCGCACCCCCCGCTCGCGCAACTTTTCCATTCAATTTCCAATCATTGTTTTTTAAGACAGTTTCTGCTGCGTGCGCGCGGCTTACGCGGCAAGGGAAAAAATCGTGAAAACAATTTGCGCTAAACAGCTACTTAAAGACTCGTCGAAACAACTGCGCGCGCGCGCTTATATCCCCAGGAAGAGTCTTATCGAGATCGTCTAGCTCGAGTATAACACGAGGTAATCCATTGTTTTTTTTTTTCGCTCACTCGCTCTCTCTCTCTCCTATTATCGTGCGCGAAGGCACATAAGAGCACATCCGCGCGCACGACGAAGAAAAAAGAGAGCGAATCCACTGGCGCTAATAACGAATTAATGCAGACAATTCCAATCATGTTTTATCACTTAAGCCAGGTGCTGCTACTGCTCGCTAGCGCCACATACCCACCGTGCACACACGGACACATACACATGCACACGCGCGCGCGAGGTAAAAAAAGCCCAGTGTCGAGTACACTCGTGGCGGCTCTCACGTACGGCAGTTGCTAGCCTCTCTCTCTCACCCCTGCGCCATATACCTATAGGTACTAGTGGTATACTAGCAGCAGTAGTGGTAGTAGCACTCGTCGTAACGATGACACGATAAATAGGAAGCGCCAGATTGCTCGTGCATTCTCGTAATGAAGCTCTGTGGGTATCCCGAGCCCCGCAGACTATATATCTGTATACACTGTGTAGACTCTCTCGCCTTCGCCAGACTGATAAGTTTAGCTCGAAGCCCAGAGCGACCCTTATCGCGATCGAAGATTCGCCTACACACACACTTACTTATCTCCCGGCGCGCAACTATGTATTATATACGCTGTGTACGTGCATATTTGCGCGTGTTTTTTTTTGTTTTTGTTTTAAGTAGAAATTCCTTAGGCGCGTGGGGTATGAAGAATCAACCCGTAGAAACCGAGCGAGCGATGAGCGCTAATTGTAGGAATAATAGACTCCTCAGAACCAGAATCTGTTAGGCCGGTAATTTTAATGCGGTGAGTAGCCCGATTGCCTACTGCACATTATTAATTAAAAATATTAGTACTTCTTGCAACTAGTGTGAATATGCGTTTTCTGAAAAACGAGGAGTTACAAAACTTTAATACGCAATACGTAGAGATACAATCTTTTCTATCATCGTTTTTCTCTGGTGCGGATTGATTTTCCGCGGCATAAAACGTGTAAAGAAATGCATCGATTCGAGTTTTATCACAGCGAAACCAGTAATAAAAAAAGGGGTATATAAATAACTGTAACGAGTTATATATCGATTCTCGGCGCTTCGTGCCCATTCAAACGGAACAAATCAGTTTATAGACCGTCTGCAAAGCCCCGAGACTCGTATATATAATGTATAATCGGGAACTCGAGCTCTCGAATAGGGTAATTAATTACCGGCATAACTAATAATTCGTACAGCTTAGCGTGCGCGCTGAAAGCGATGCCGCTTGTCGAGAAATTTGCGCTCTCTCTCGTCTTGTCCTCTCTTGGAACGTATATAGACAAATGTGTAAGATCTAGGCAAGAAGATAGACGTGCGGAGCTTTTGTCTGTATGCATGTAGCCTGTACCTAAGATATGAGATAATGTTCCCTATCCCACGTAAGTGGGTGTGCGACTATTTTCGCGTCTATGTTTCCCGAGCTCGGCTTTGACAGTCAGAAGGGAGAGAGAACTGAAAGGCAGATAATTAGTTGATCAGTCTCTTCCTCGCTGTTTAACGAGCCTGGGTGCAACTGCGATCGGGGAGCCCCTTTGACTGCGGCTCTCGAGCTTAGGTTTGCGAAAATTTGTCAAGGCCAATTTAAATTCATATCGAAATGTAAATACGAATTGAAATAAAACTAGATAAAACGAACATTTTTAACCTAAAGGAAAACCGAATCTCTGGTATCAAAAAATTTGCCAGACGTGAAATTTTAAACCACTCATCTAGCTTTCAATTTGCTACATTTTTTTTCGTCTATGTATCAAGAGATGCTCTAAAATAGCTAGTAAATGATTTTTGTAATTAACTGTGTTTTTGTTTTTGATTTGCGAAAAGTTATTTCACTTTTTTTTTAAATGAAAATTTGCCGAAAAACCATATACATGCTTTAATATACAACAAGGTGAGCCCCCAGGTTGGCAAAAATTTATGTAATATACGAGAAGCGTCATCTTCACCATGTGTTGTCGACGAAACACATGGCGTGGGCGTCCGTGCGGCTACACTCGGCATTAAGCGTCATGTTTGCGGCTTGCGAAATACAAAAAACTTTTATTTCGCTTAATATTTAGTATAAACTCTCTCTCTCTCTCTCTCTCTCTTTTCCTCTCTTCCTCTCTGCTATTGCTGCAAAAAAAAAGCTGCAGACCGGGTATAAAAAAGGAAAAACAACTTGATGGTATATAATGGCGTGTCGCGCAAACGATTTATACTTTGTTTGAATTTGTTGTTATTCAAATCGGCTTCTTCATTTTTATTCATTCTATCGGAACTTTTGTAAAAAAAAAGAAAGAAAAACGGGGGAAAAAATCTCAAAAGTTCACTCGAGCTTTTGTTAATAAAGAAAGAGCCGCGTCGGAGTCGTATCTGGGCTATCGACTCTCACTATCGGACTCCGTGGGGTTGATCATAAAGTTGGCCAGTAGTAGTAGTAGTAGTAGTAGTAGTAGTATCAGCCCCGGAGACTTTAATTGGCCATAGTCGTGTGACTTTCGCGGACAATTCCATTTCGCAAAGTCGAGCCTGACTGAGAGAGCGTCGTCGTCGGGGCACTATAAGGCCTACTGTCATCCACCACTTCCTTTTCTCTTTTTCTCTCTGTCTCTTTTCTGAACGTCGAGCTAGATAGACGTTCGTACCTTTGCTCCGCTTTCTCCTTTTATTCTCCCTACAAAGTGGATTCTTTTTTTTTTATTTTTTTCGTCGACAGCTTTATCTTCTCTTATGATCCATTTCTGCCGGCTGGCTCACAGCTTCGTCTTCTTTTTTTTTATTTTTATTCCGCGTAAACGACTACCGAGGAATAAAACTCGCTTCAGGGAATTAACTTGAAATTTTTTGAACTTGAGACCGCAGGCGGTAGCTTGTTAAATTGTATAAATCGTTACAAAAAAATCCTGGATGATTACGCATCTCATTACGTCCGTATGTATACGCGCGTATCATTGCAAATAATACGCGCTCTCGCCTTTTATTCTTCTCTGCGTTTGAGCGAAATATGAAAATGAAACGCTAAGTCGCGAGAAATCTACTCGACGAGTGATTCAAACGCCTCGTATAAAGCCTAGCAGCAGTAGTAGTAGGCGTCGTTGGCGTTTTATGCATACTTTTAGCGACGCAGAGCGGATTAGAACTGGAGCGAGAGAGAGAAAGGGAGAAACAAAAAAAGGTGTAGCAAAGGCGCAAAGTACAGGAAATTTTCTCAAGATTTGGCTCGGCACACTTTCATTTTTTTCTCTCCTCTTTTGCGTTGCTACGCAGCTCTAGTAGTATTAATGGTATAGTACTCGTAATAGTAGTAGAAGTACTACTACTACGACTACTACCAGAAAGTAGTTGTAGTGAATTTGAAAAGCCGCACCGTAGTCGTCGTCGTCCTCTTCGCCGTGCGCATATATATGTAGTTGGCTTCATTTTTTCAAGAGACTGAAAATTGAATAGTGTAACTACCGACTTTTTCTCGGTGTAGAACGGAAAAATTAGTCGACTATTATGCTGAAGTAAACGATTTTATATTCGGCTAAGGGCGCGCTCGCCTGCAAGCTCTAATGAAAGTCCATTCTTCAGCTCACAAAACTTACATAATCTGGATTTCTCTCACCTGTTAGAGACGCGCGGCGCGAGGAGAGGAGGGAGACCCTCGGAGAGCCGAGCAACTAATTTTACAAGTTTTACAAGCAACGTTTTCCCCGCGAGATTTACTGCGCATCGCAGCGAAGCCTTTTATACTATATATATGTGCTATATAACTGCATACTCGACCGACGAATATTTTTTTCTTTTTTTTTTCAGCAGCGATTGCTTTTTTGCTGCTCGATCGTTTCCTTTTTTGCCATATATGCCGTATACATATGTAGCCGCGCGCGTGCGTCCTTTACGCGTAGCAGCAGCAGCAGTAGCAGCAGGAAACAAAGAATTGATCGCGTACGTATTTTCTAACGAGTTTCAATTGTGCCTCTCTCTGTCTGTCTCTCTCTCTCTCTCTCTCTCTCTCTCTCTCTCGTGGGCGCGCGTTATTTTCCATGAGTATGCATTGCGAGAAACGCTTAGTATCGATTCGCATTTATTGCTTTGAGCCCCCTTGCTTCTGCTGCATACGTACGTACCATACCATACACACGCGCACACTCATATACATCGAGGAAAGCTCGCGCGCGCGCGGACTAAAATGCGATCGTGGTACGAGGCGCGCGCGCTCGCGTGGTTTTAAAGAAATTTTATTGTAATGCCGCGCGCAGTGAATATTGATGGACGTGCGGCTGCAGGGCCTACATATCAAAATAGGGGCAAAAAAACTTGCTACATACGTGCGCGCAAGAGTAGAGTTTCCAGTTCTCCGTCTCCTCGATTTCTTTCTCGAAAAATGTATAATATACGTAACTCGGTGTTGATTCGGTCGATAGCTTTCAGTCTGCTTCTCGATTCCGATGTATTTTTACCTTCGTTATGTATGAAAAAAAAATACGCTGTACCTTTTTTTTTTCATTATTCATTTGTAATATTCTAGGCTGCTGAGTGCAAGTATCGTGCTAGAGTAGCTCGAGTGGCCTATTTGCGCAAGCTCGCGTCGAAATAGGACCTTTTAGATGCACTTCATTTTCGAAATATTTGCAACGTATACACGTGTATTCATTAATACCTCATTTTATTTCGGTTCTCACGGTATAGCAATATTTTCATAAGGGAATAAATAGCCTATTTAAACATGGTGCTCTCATTGTATACATTTCGAAGCCAAAGTCGATTGAATCGTGCTCTCTCTAAAGTCGAAATTAGTTATAAACGCTGACAACTCCCTTATATTCAAGGTGAAAGAAGCCCACGCCGGGAAACAAATTTTTGGAGCGCCAGCTTTGTATAGCAGCATTACAGTTCGAGCAAATGAGATCTGAAAACTTTCATTCGTATGCACACACTCGCTCGTCGCTCGCGCACACGATGCATTATACACACACACTTCACAAGCCTCGCTGCAGGCGCTCTTCAAAAATTTCGCTATTGCTCGGAAAGAGCGTCAATCATGGCACCTCGTTAAATACACGGGAGGAGTATATCGCGCCCTATCGGTACTAACGCTACAATATACGAGGTGCGATGTATGGTTTCGAACTTATTTTGCAATGATGGACGGGCTACTGCACGCCATTACAATGAAGACTTAATAACCCGCTCCCCGTTCGCGCGCGCTGCTGCATGTACACGTTCATATCGTCAGAGAGATTTCAGAAACTGTATCACGTTATATATATAACGCCCCGACACGTTATACACGTTATACCAGGATATTTATCCGCGAGAAAAGGGCGAGGATGTATTCTAATTGGACAAGCAGCAGCGGCGGCGGTGGCGGCGGCGGCCTTCTCTCTCTCTCACTCACTCGTGCCTCTCGGGCTCGCGGGTCTGTGCATATATTGTGCATTATTACGTATGCGATAAGTACGTATATGCGATATATATACATGTAGTTTGAGCTGGCACACCTTCGGCCAATTGAGAAATTTCGAATGTTTGAGTTGTGCGCCATGTATGTGTATGTGTCTGTGTGTGAGCAACTCTACCCCCGAGCCGTTACTGCAGCCCCGAGTGCAGTATATATGCGTGCTCCACGAGAGCTTCGCGTGCACGTCGAGTTTGTGCATCGTTGAATACACACACAGACACAAGCTATATGGCACGTATGCATGTATAGGACTGTACAATTTTGTCTCTATTCGCGCGAGTCTGAATTATGAGTTGCTCAAGGCCTCGGAATTCCCTATTATGCCCGTGTAAAAACGAGTACGGCTCATTTTTCCCAAATGTTGAAATAAATCCGAGAGAATAACTATCATTCTCGTTTCGTTTGGAGCCATTGCCAGAGAGAAGAAAAAAATAACGAAATGCCACGGACGGGCCCACTGCTATTGCTACGGGGGTACTTAGCGACGCGCATGTTGACGTAATCTCCCGCGCACGGCAGGTTGTTTTTTAGCCCTTTAGCACTGCACATTATATGTAAAAAAATTTCAAGTAGTACAAGTCGGAGAATGGCGCGACAGTCAGTCAGTCGGGGATTTTGCTCGGGCGAGCTTTTCCACGCCAGCCATCCATAAGGTTCTCGGGGTATTATACACGTTTTGATAAAACTAATCAGATCTTTTTTTACGAGCGCCTGCCGAGCAGCCGAGTAAAAATCCAGTTTAGAGAGAAGGGAGAAAAAAAATTCATTACGCGTGCAGGAGCCACGCCGCGTTATATATACGCACGCATGTAAGTTTATATCGGAGGCGTGCTTGCTTGCTTGCTTGCTCGAGGAAAAACGAGGAAAGACGCGTGTCACGCGAGCAAGAGCGAGAGAAAAAGGAGAGAGAGCTGAAACGGCCAAGTAAGCATTTTACGAGAGGTCAGAGAGCGAGGCGAGTGAGAGAGAGAGAGAGAGAGAAGAAAAGAGAGAGAGAAGTCGGATAAGGAATTTTCGAGTCGCGCGTAGGGCGTTAAATCCGGCATGCAACTCGCTTTCCTACACAGCCTGAACTGTATACAGCTAGCGTGGCGTACACTTATCTATCTCTCGCCTTTCCTTTGATTTTTTCTTTCCTTTTTTTTACTTCCTTTGGCTAGTTGCTGCTCTTCTATCTTTATCGCCCTTCTTTTTATTTTGAAAATGTAGTGCTGCATTTTACTTGTAAATGTTGTCTTGTCAATATCACATTTTTTTAATGGTTATAATTACGCGTCCGATCGTACAAAGTATGACAATAGTTGCAAACAATGCTTGTAATTTAATATCATGACTATTTGTTAAACATTGAATGCAATATCATAAATTATATCTGTACGAAGACAGAGTCTCGTATTGCTGTTTATTGTTATTGAATGATAACGCTTGTGTTACTATAAATTATTGACTTTATCATTCACGCTTATAAAACTGATGATTATTTTGGTCTTTGGTTTGATGATAGTGAAATAAAAAGGAAGAGAGAAGGTGGTGAAAGAGAACAAGCAATGCTCTTGATCTATAAATGGCTTTGAAATATATCGTCATATGTAAATATACCTTGTGTTTACATAAATATAACAGGACATCTAGTGTATAAATTATGAATTTTGTTAACGAAGCTTTCTTTTAAGTTAGATTGATTTTGCTACGAGAAAATGCCACTATCTCACGTAATTAATTTTTTATTCACACATTCTTTTAATAATGCAAATTTAATCTTTGACAAAGTCGTTTTTTGAATCGAGGTATGTAAAATTGTGAAATGCAATAACAAAAATTGCTCATCTTCACTCTCTTATTACTATTATTATTTTTCCATCTCTTTTTACGTCTCGATTGGAAATTGTCTTTGCGGTTTTTCGGGAAACGATCCTTCTGCAGCGCACGGCGCAGAGTAGTATACCGCATGAGTGATGGGTAACCTCGATTCAGTGTGTCGATCCACACACTCAGTCTGGATTTTCAACGTCTCTCTCTCTCTCTCTCTCTTTCCCTCGAATGCGCAAAAATCACACGAAAACCGTAGCTACATATATACCTACACACCATCGCACTCGCATATGAGTGCGCACATACACACACCCACTCACACATCGCCGCAATATAATACTGCGCTCGAAAGCGTCGCTTGCGCGCGCGCGTGTCACAGCATAGACGCCCGTCAACACTGCGGCAGTTCGATCTAGCGAGGCAAGAAAAGCCTCGCTTGGATTGATATGACACGCAACGAATGGAGTGTGCTTTAGTTCATCTATATATACACATATATAGAGTGAAGAGAGAGAGAGAGAGAGAGAGAGAGAGAGAGAGAGAGAGAGAGAGAGAGAGAGAGAGAGAGAGAGAGAGAGAGAGAGAGAGAGAGAGAGAG
>CACVKI010145106.1:1805-12795 GCA_902732785.1 Trichogramma evanescens | reverse complement strand
AAACTAAGATTTAATCTAGTTAAAAACCTGGTTTGACACCAAGGCTCAGGATTAAAGCCGGTTTTAATCGGTTCGAACCTGAGGTGCGAATCAGTTAAAAGCTCAGGTTATTAAAACAAAATGCTAAAAACAAAATTTTAAATGAGTGCGCGTAGGAGAACACCAGGGTCAATGCTGATCTTCAAGCCTACGACCACGCTGGGGACAATTAAAAAAAGCAATTTAAATAATCATCTTGCAATAACCATGTTACTCGGCTTTATTTGTATCGTAGCTCAAGCTATGCCAGTGATACACCCAATAACATGGCTACTGTGGACGCACCCATTATGCACTCCATCAATGTAATTTTTCAAATCACTATAAGTGGAGAATTTCTTTTCGCATATATCACATGTATGAGTGATATCTTGATGTAACGCCTTGTTGTGGATTAACAGATTACTCTTTAATGTTCCGCATACACCACATGTATAGGTGACACCACGCCACATCGATGTGGTTCTTGACATGACTTTTTTGAGTAAAAGACTTTCCGCAAGTATCACATGCGCGTCTAACACCATTATGCACTGAATCGATGTGTATTTTGATGAGGCTTTTTTTTTAAATAATTTTTTTGCATATCTCGTATGCATGTCTGATACCATCAATGATTATTCATCGTAGTCCGTCATGAAACTGTTGGAGGTGTCTTTCTAGATAACCCTATCGTCCGAACGTCTTTTCACTTTTCTCGCAAGCACCAGCGATATCACAGGCACTGTACTATTTATGCGCAGTATCCATGTGAATTTTCAGTTTTCCTTTTTGTGTAAATGTCTTTTTACAAGTATTGCATGTATAAGTGATACCCATATGCTTCGAATCAATGTGAACTTTGAGACTCTTTCTCTGTGAAAATTTCTTTCCGCATATTTCACATGCATGTATAACTCCACTATGGACCGAATCAACGTGCTCTTTCAGATGACTCTTTCGTGTAAATGTTTTACCGCATGTATCACATGCATGTTTAACGCCATTATGCAGCGCATTGATGTGGATTTTGAGATTACTCTTCTCTGAGAATTTCTTGCCGCAAATATTACATTCATGTGTGACACCATTGTGCACTGAATCGATGTGTTTGTTGAGATTACCCTTCTGTGAGTACTTCTTCCCGCAAATAACACATGCGTGATTGATTTTGTCATGTACCGAATTGATATGGCGGTTGAGAGTACCTATTTGGGCAAATGTCTTACCACATATATCACATGTAATACTAACACCATTGTGCACTGAATCGATGTGGATTTTTAGATAACTCTTCTTTGTGAATTTCTTTTCACACATGCCACATGGATAAGTCTTACCATTGTGCGCTACATCAATGTGTTTCTGGAGAGTACCCTTCTCTGAAAATTTCTTCCCGCAAATAACACATGTATGAGTGACATCATTGTGCGCAACGTCGATGTGTTTCTTGAGAACACTCCTCTGTGTGAATGTCTTTTTGCATAAATCGCATGCATGTCTAACACCATTGTGCACTGAATTCATGTGGATGTTGAGATAATCTTTTTGTGTAAATGTTTTTCCGCAAATACTACACGCGTAAGTGATTTTATTATGCACCGTGTCGATGTGCAGTTTTAGACTAGATTCAGTTGTATATGTCTTTCCACAAAGAGCACAAGTATGAGAGACACCATTGTGCGCAACGCCGATGTGTTTCTTGAGATTACCCTTCATCGAGAATTTTTTACCACAAAGATCACACGCATGAGAGATTTTATTATGTACCAAATCGATGTGGCGTTTAAGTCCATTCAGTCGTGTAAATGTCTTACCACATGTCTCACAGGTATGGGTGGTACCGTTACGTACCTTTTTGGTTCTTATTTTGAGTCCATCTTTTAACTTTTCACCGTTATTCATTTTTTCATTTCTCTCGTTGAGTTCATAATCAAAATTTAAATTCACTTCTTTTTTCACGTCGTTCACAGTTTCTTTTTTAATTTTATTTTGAATCTCATAATCGCTGCTGTATTTCGTAAGCTGTAAGTAATTTCGAGAATAATCGTGGGATTTTTTATTTACTAATAAATCCGTGGTGAGCTTGACGTCTACACACTCGAATTCAATTTCCATTTCATCATTTACATCAGTTTCTTGATTTTCCTTATATTCCCGAAGCATGTGAGCCTGTGAATAAAATTTAAGCTTTGTAAAAATTATTATTGAAAAATTTTAATCTTAGTCTCTTATAATTATAAACACTTACTGAATTTTGTCGCGAAAATGATAAGAGTTGGTTTTTAAGATCGGGTTTCTCATCAATCATCTCGCGATCGTTTTCAAAAATAAACATTTCAGTTGGCTCGTCTTTCACGCTAAAATAATTTAAGTAAACTTAATTTTTAGGTTATAATACTTTTAAAATCGCATTCTTATAAACAAAAATTACCTGACGGCAAAATCAAGTAGATCGCTGCATTCCGTCATTTTTCACTTGGAATTTCGTTAACAATTGATCTTTCTATGATGATTGACACATCAAGCTAATTAAATTTAAAAACTAACAAAGAACCACGAGTTGTGTTCGCCATATTTTGAAAAACTGCGTGTCGTCGCGGATTGTTGTCCGAGTAGCGTAGCGCTATCATTACATGGCATGCACGGCAAAACTCCGAGCTGGGCAACACACGGAGAGGACATACATGGGATGTACGACGTAAACAATAGAACGAGCGCATATCTGCTACATCTTCGCTAGTCTTTCCGCGTAGCTTACATTCAATTTACATAATATATTTAGAAATAATTTTGTAGAATTTTGGATTTATCACCGAATTATACCAATGCAATGTCATTTTTTCGATCTCAGTGGATACAAAAATCTCTATAGACAAAATACCTATCAAAATTTGTTTGTGCGCTGTTCCAGGTATATTTCTGAAATACCAAAATAATGTACACACGTCAAGTGACAAAAGTTTCATTCGCGGCGTAAGCCTCGAATTTTTAAAAATCTTTCATAGAGTTGCTTTAATAAGCGGGCTATTATGAACGAGGCAGCTGCTCGCGTGTATACACGTCTCTATTATTTCTGGCTTATCATTCAGCTAGATTGCGTATATAATACGGACGTGAATTTATAAGACTTTAACGCGTGCGCTACATGACAGTATGGCTATATAGAGGCTCACAAATTTTCACATCACACACATTCAACGCTACAACAATACACATTTCCATACGTATACTGCGTCGGAGTCAAGTTAACAATTTTCTAAGAGAAGCTGCGGCACTCGTCGACGAAAAAAAAACAGAAAGGGAGAAAAAAAGAAACGAGACTCGCGCGTGTTTTTCTATCTACGTATCATAATGCTCGCGCGCGCGCGCGGGCGCTCTTTTCAAAAAGCTATAGAGCGAGAAACGGAGCGTAACAAATGGTTAGGCTCGTGCGCCTACACCAAGAAATTGCGAATTTAGGACACGCCGCTCTCCACGCGAGGAGCTTTTTTCCACCCATCCCGCTGCAGATCCGCGCGTGTAATATATTCAACAACATGATGCACCTCGTGCACAGTCGGGTTCGGCGTGCCGCGCGCTGGATTCTTGTACGTGCCACGCGATGATGCTGTTTATTTATTTCTATTTTTTTTTTTTTCGTTTTTTTGCAACTGTATAAGCGACCCGCTTGACTCTTCACTCGAAATTTATGCTCGCCAAGACTTTTTTCCCTTCTCCCGCGACTATCCAATAGTATATATAGTGCCGAGCTGTGAGCGCAACGCCGGTACCGCTCAATGACGCTGCTTTGAAAACGATGCCGAAACGCGCGCACCGGCCTGTTGTATAATATGCGCGATACTCGTACGTGCTTGCTCTACATAAGCAAACGAGTGGAGTGCAATGATTATTATTATCATTTTTTTTTTCATGACGGAAGCAGCTTCGAATGTAATGACTTGATTTTTTACGCTAGGAAAATCAAAGCAAATGTTAACCTAATTTTTTTTGCAATTATTTGTGCACCGAGAAAAATACCTTGGAAAAAATTGTTAATCTCATAGTTTCTGAGGAAAATGATCGAAAATTTTTTTAAAAATGTCAATATTACAGGCCTCGTAGGATTGCTCAATTTTCATAATAGCCTAAATACCAAAAAATGAACATTTAAAATGTTTCGAAACGTATTAACATTAATTAGTTTGTTTTATGCGATATTTAAATTACAGATATTAAGCTCATTTTAAATGACCCGAAAGTGACAATTCAATTTTTTGCAAAGAATTGAGTTCAGTTTTCAACCAATTTACGATAATGCTACTTCAAGTCTTCACCGCAAGATGGCGAGTACCTTTATCTGTAAAACTGCAAGCGACAAAATTAAAATATTTGTATAAGTCAAAGCACGGTTATAAAATCTTTTAATTGACTTTGAAAGAAACACTTCCATAGATCCATTTACGTATATATTCGCATATCAATACGGGACGAGAGAAAGCAAAGTGAAATATCGCTCAAGAGCTTCGTCAAGACAAGCGTATATGCATGGCGTTAAGTCCTCGACGCATAGTCTCCTCCCGCGTGCTCTATATGCTTTTGGAAAAGCTCCAAAACCGCAATATATACCTGGTAAAAAAAAGTCTCCCGCGTCGCGAATCGAGAATTTTTTATTTCCCCTTATCCCGCAAATATGTGCGCTCCAGAGCTCTCGCGGCCACTGCGATGTTTTCTCGCAGTTACCAGCGAAAATCGATTAATTACATCGCACCGCGGTGCACTGCACACACGACTATTCGCCCGCACACACATACACACGACAGCAATAGCACATTCGCGCATACTATATACGAAACTCGAGCAGCTGTACATACAGAAAAGCTCGAGAGTATGAACGTATCGTTCCGTATAAGTATGTGGCAAATGCTCGAAAACGTATAAAGAGTGTGTGTAACGAGTAACGCGGCGCGAGTGTGGCGCATTCATAATGTACATTAAAGTAGGCCGCGTGGCGCGCGCGCGGTATTCGCAAGCGTATACACAAGTATACACATACTACGCGATAAATGAAAACTATGCCCGCGTTATCGAATTATAATGTGTTCGCGTTCGCACTTTGGTTTTTTTTTCTTTTTTGCTGCTGCCCATTAAGTCGTAACCGTGTCGGCGCGGCTCGACATATTTCGATACGCGTATACGTGTAATAATATGCGCGCGTATCGTCGTTATTTCACGCCGCTATGCAAATTTCGATGAAGCGTATACACAACGATTTTGTATTACGTATAATTTTCGAAGTGAAAATTTTGCCGTTCCGCGCAGGAACGTGTCGAACGAATGTTATCGACCGAAATCGATGCAATCATCGACGACGTAACTCTGTCAAAAATATGCTCGGAAAATAATCTTCGCGTGCGATCGGTAAATCGACCATGGCAACGAACGTCTTCTCTTTAAAAGCCGTAAAAAGGTCTGGAGCTTTCGGATATTAGATTTACCCTTTTGCAAGCTCGGAAATATGCAAACGTCGCTCGCGCGCGCGTGGCGAACAATGAAGACGTTTTTCAGCAAAGTATAATCGATGAGTTTTATAAAATAGAGAGAGAGAGAGGAAGGGAAAAAAGGGTGAAAAGTGGGCACACCGAACGCCGAAACTAAAATGCACGAGAACACCCCTTTTAAAATTACACGACGAATTTTCTCAACAACTCGGGGGCTAAAAGCTTCATTGGATTTAGTTCCGTGCCCTGTCCGATACGCTTCTCCACTTCTCCGCTTTGAGTTTCTTTTTTTTTTTCATTCGTCGCTCTGCTAAAGAGAAGAAAAAAACAACAGAGAGCGAATTCCATTAAAAATATTTTTACCCCCATGCTCGCGTCGTTTACGGTATATATTTGTACATTTTCGTGCATTGCGGTATATTACCCGTTTCTCTCGCGTGTATATAACCGGGATCGTAATAAAAATGTATTTTGTTAATTGTCTGACTCTGGTTGACAAGCGGTCGGTTGATTTTTTTTGCGGCCGCCCACCTGGACGTGCTTTTTACGCTGCGCCGAGCGCGAGATCATAAATTGTTCTACGACCGTGTGATGCGCGGCACGAAACCAAAATAGCCCAGCGCGCAAAAAGTTCATCGAACTTGGGCGTCCGTGGAGAGGTCCGGCCGTTGCACGCCACCTCGTCCCCCTTTTCATTGGAGATGCATTATTCCTCGGCGCCAATTTTCATTATACAGGCTTTACTCGACGTGGGTTATATAATAAGTTTTGATTCAAAAGTTTATTGAATTTAATATTTGTATCCTCGAGGCGAGTACATCTGTCGATCGCTCTCGAATAAAAATGAATGAACGTGTCTCTAATGAAATGAATACGAACTTTATAATCGATACACAAGTTCGCGCGAGTTTTTCCACAAAGTTTATAATCGTATTTTTTTCATTACTCGAAGTTCGTCAATGTTTAATGCCTTTATCAAGCCGAGTAATATCGATCGAATGAAATGCCAGCCGTTGAAATCCTCGTCGAATTTACAACAACAATGTCGCAACGAGTTTTTACAATGTATGATTTATTTAAGATCGAAATCGGTTACTCGATATAGAGCTTGCGAAGGACTTTAAAAAAAGAAACCGAACTGTAGTCGAAGCGGTTGATGTAATCGCGAGTAACAGTCATAATTTAATTGAAAGGTACGAAATGTCAGTCGAGAAAGAGTGTCGGGCAGCGGCGGATGGGTACATCGCGCGGCGTGTGTCAGAGAATAAAATTAAAACTCGAACTGACAGCCAGCTTTTAAAAGCGTTTCGCGCGATACTGACATACATTATATATAGATCATAAGAAAAGTCAAGAGAGTCTCCGTCAAGAGAGAAAGAAAAGCGAATTGAACTTTTTCTCGATGCAGCCCCGCTGGCTGGCTGGCAGTCAATCAGATTTGCTCTAAAAACAGTCGATAGCACCTGATATATATATACTATGTTATATACAATATATACATGTATCTCGGAGCTTTTTTCTCGCGATAAAACAAGCTCTAAAAATACATATATACTATAACTCGTCAAGATTCGCGATGGCCCCGATCGCGCGAGAAATGTTAAAGTGGCGCTTCCTCGCGTTTATAGCCCAGCTGGATACATAGAGTACGAACCTACGAAGAAAACTTTTTGCGCGCGCTCGTTTTACCACGAGGGAGCTGTCAAGCTCTCTTTTGGCAGCTCGAAATTTAACATCGCGCACACCACCTGCATTATCCCACCACTTTCTTCTCTCTTTCTGGCCCGAAACGATATAATCCACGAGGCTGTCAATCCGCGCGCGCGGGATCGAATGAATTCAATTTTGGGCCTGGAATCGGAAAAATATGTACAAAGACTTTCTCCCGCGAGCACATAGCGAGCTTGCGATTTCAAACGAGAGCTTTGTTGCCGCGGCTTTGAAAATCTCGCACGATACGAAAAGCTTTTGACTCTCGATCTGCAACGCAGCGCAGCGCTCTTTGTTGTGTAAATTCAAAAAGTCAACCACACGCAGATGTTTAATGATAGTCACGAATGAATAAAATAAAATCAAACCTCGCGTAAAAGTTCAAAAACTTGCATAGAATTGCGAGTCACGCGCGATATCTCGAAATTCGATCGATGTCTACCTGGCGCGCTATAAAGCAGAAGCTGAAAGGTGCTCGAGCAAAACCCACGATTACACCGCAGAGCTGTAAAAATACCATAGACTGCAAATAAAGAGAGAGAGAGAAAAAAAAGAAAGAGATGATGATGGGAACAGGAAGATTGCCGCGCGATGGTGATAGGTAATGGCAATGTGCACGCGGGCCGTTAGCTCAAGCCGCATAATAATGATAATAATGATCATGGGGTAGCTCGCTCTCTCTGCAGGTGAAATCGTTCGCTCGCCGCACGAGCGCAGCAGGCCGTTACCCTTCTGACCCTTTAAACAAGTTGATGTAGTATAAAGCGTATATATATATACCGCGAGAGTTGAGTGACACGATCGCGAGCAGCACGAGAGAGACTTGTGTGAATTAATAATACGGCTTGGTAATAAAATCCCTCGAGAGAGAGAGAAAGATCCGAGAAGTAAGAGAGAAATAGAAACAGCAGCAGCAACAGTCCGCTGGCAGATACATACGTCAAGCTGAGACTTTCGAGCTTTGTGCCAGTTGGCGTGTACAATATATATCTGTAGGTATACGGGCAGGAAAAAGGTGTATCAAGAGCCCGAGAGAGAGAATATATAGCATTATATACAGTGCGCCAGAGATCTGTGCAACTCGATGGAGTTCGATAACCTCTCTACCATATACCTCTCTACCTTACTGGAGAGCTTTGTACCTACCTCTCTCCGGCTCTCTCTCTCTCGCTCTGCGGGAGTGAAAATAGATTTCATTGCTATCGTATAATGTACGATGGTCGAAAATCGCTCGGCTCGCGATTGGAAGCGATCCTACCTGCCTGCCTGACTGCCTGGGCTATAATCGTAAAATGAGCTTTATACCGCGCCGCATATGCCCCCTCCCGAGCTTGCGCGCGACTGTGCAGCTGTATGTGTATTGTATGCAGAGAGCTTGCGCGACACTCGTCTTCGGTGCGGCCCTTCAATACATATAAACGTGCGCTTATTAAGTTATCGAGTATATATACGTGTATAATATAATATATATATCGAGCAGAATTCGCGCGTCTCCGCTCCGTTGATAATCGAGTTGTACGCGAGAGTAGCGGTAATACGTATGAATTTATTCAGTGTAATATGCACAGCGTATGAAGAGCGAATTATTTACGTACCCCGTATAGAGGCAAATCGAGATTATTATAATATGTGTATACGAATCGACCGGCGAAAACATAGCACACGTTGCACAGCTCAAAGACGATAAATATTTTGATAATCGCGAGGAAAGGCACATATTATATTATGTGCGTATGTGCGAGCGCTTGAAATTCAATACACACATATATACTTTGCGCGCAAATTAAGACCGCGAAAGGCCGCGCCGACGAATTCGCTAGGATTGACTGATTAATATCGCGATGTACGTTTATTGCGCTAGTATAGTAGTAGAGAGTGCAGCCGACGTTGGCTCATCATCGTTGCGCGCTCGACTATTTTATGTACACACACGCAGCTATGGGTCCGTGATATTATGCGGTCAGTATGTATAGCAGTGCGTGATTATTATTACTATGTACGCGGGTTAAACGTGTTTATTTTCGTGGCGAATTTGATGCACGATATATGCCCTTACTGAGCTGCGCACACATCCCCTTATAATGTGTAATTTCATAGAATTTCGAGTCCCAAATTGTTGTATTATTATATGAGTGGACGAACGTTATCGCGTCGTAGTCGATCGGCTGCGCGAATCTTGATACTGGGCGTTGAGCGTGCCAAGACTTTTTACGAATTTCGGTAATCTTTTCATACTAGAGAATGGTATGACTTGCGAAAATTCTTGTATTAACTGTTCAACTATTGGATAAACAACGTGGATGCGGTGACTATGAACTGCATTCAAAACTTTACGATAATATTACCGATGCGTCTCCGCATTGTAAGGATATTTGGTACGGTACTTTCATCGTACGTCGATTATTGCTTATCGAGACTTTATCTCTCGCGTATGGACGCAAAAAATATTTTCTTGGCTCAGCTTAGGACTACAGACGAAAGCAAATTATGAAATGCCTGTTTAATCGCAATTCTCATACGTGTTGAATGAGTAAGGAATTTTATGGCCTTGTAAATGGAAATTTTACTTTTTGAATAGAATATCTCGCAGAAAAGTGTACAAATTTAGGATAAATTAGAAATTAAAGCAATATGTAGTTATTTTCTTATGAAAAAATTTAATTGTTTTTTTTTCAAAACTTGGTCGTTGTCCTCGCGTTTAAATGTTATATGTTAATGAGATAGCACACTCATAGACATTTTTATCATATAAACAAGAACTCTTTTGAGTCACGGTGAGAATAGAATCATTTTTGCCAGAACACCCGTGCTTTTTTACTTTAAAATACACCAAAATGAGTCTGTGAGCTGCTTGAAAACATCGACGTTGATTCTAATGCTCGTTGTATCGCTTCTAATGTACTTTAAAACAATAACGATGTTCTCTAGAATTATTCGATTCTTGGCACAAACCCGGACGAGTTTTTGATATTATGCTTGAATTGTCTATCAGTGCTCAACAGTGAAAAATTCATGTTATAATAAATTAAAAATTTTAAATTAGTTTCTTACTAATACAATATATCGTATACGTGGCTTTTTGCCACATCTATTTATTTGACATAAATCAATGAACTATTTATATATTTTTTATTTTAAAGCGCGAATAATGCACCATGTCGATATGGACTTTCATAAAGCTATTTTTGTAAATAATATTTTGCATATCTCGTATGCATGTCTGATACAATCACTGATTATTCATCGTAGTCCGTCATGAAACTGTTGGAGGTGTCTTTCTAGATAACCCTATCGTCCGAACGTATTTTCACTTTTCTTGCAAGCATCAGCGATATCACAGGCACAGTACTATTTATGCGCAGTATCCATGTGAATTTTCAGTTTTCCTTTTTGTGTAAATGTCTTTTTACAAGTATTGCATGTATAGGTGATACCCATATGCTTCGAATCAATGTGAACTTTGAGACTCTTCCTCTGTGAGAATTTCTTTCCGCATATTTCACATGCATGTATAACTCCACTATGGACCGAATCAACGTGCTCTTTCAGATAACTCTTTCGTGCAAATGTTTTACCGCATGTATCACATGCATGTCTGACACCATTGTGTGCGACATCGATGTGTGCCTTGAGATTACCCTTCTCTGAGAATTTCTTGCCGCAAATATCACATGCGTGTCTAACACTATTGTGCGCCACATCAATGTGTTTCTTGAGATTACTCTTGTCTGAAAATTTCTTGCCGCAAATATCACATGTAAAAGTGATTTTATGATGTACCG
>CACVKI010145104.1:3514-24426 GCA_902732785.1 Trichogramma evanescens | reverse complement strand
GGTTCCTTAACCAAATCTACACCTGAAGAGTCGGGTTTTGACAAAAAACTACTGTAGGTAATGTATTACGAGCGAAGACTTATATAATTTCGATCGAACTTCACTGAAGCTCGTTTGATCGTTTAAAAATATCGATGATTTGGATATATTTTGAATAAGAGCTACAATTTCGCGGACTCGCGAGTGAGAGGAAGATGACAAAATAAGTCGCTGTGTAAAAATAGACACAAGGTGCAAAGCTTTTTCAACATAATTTATCATAAATAAATTTGAAATTTAATAAAAACACAAAAATATTAAAACTTCGACAAATTACTGAATTCAATCATTTTTATTCATTTATTTATTAATTAATTTATATATTTAAATGATACAAAAGGACTACATAATTAAATACAACCAGACTTACAAAAAAAATAATGTAATGATGCTTATTGATGCCACTAACTTTGGCCTGCAGCCGCCAAACAAATATGACATAAATCTTGGCTCATTAGCCGATTAAGGATTATATCACAGCAAAGAATCGGCAGCCGGTAGCGTGTCAGCTCCAAGAAAGGATCCAGTGCCCATGGCCGCAGAAAACTTTTCATTTGAATTTCGCATATTTGGGAAACACAAACCTCTCTTGGTCCTTCGGGGAGCCTCCACAATTTATTTGCGCGTGCGAACTCGAACCAGTCCTGACGCGTGAGTCGTTTCGCAGCCTCTTTGGGTCGTAACCGGATCAGGTCGTAGAGAGACAGGTCCGGATCGTTTTTTTTCATCAATATCTTTTTCGACTCTTCCACGAACTCCTCGTCATCATACCAAGACTTTTCAAGATCCGATGTCTTCTCGAGCACTTCGATCTTAGCGAATGATTTCATTATTATCAAAGCGTCGCTTAGCTTCAAGTTGTACCCTCTTTTGTCAAGATGTTCGACGATGAGGAGAATGTCAAACGTACTTCTGATCAATTTAAAATCGAGAGGGCATTCATGTTCCCGTTCTTTAAATCCCTCAGAAAAGTAATTGTCTGTGGGAAACACGAAGCTAGAAAGATCAGCGCCACGATCCAATAGTACATTGACAGTATTCGGCAAGAGATTTCCTACGGCCCATTGAAGCGGTGTGAAGTTGAACTTGTCCCGTGCGTCGAGCTGCAACGTCAGATTTTTTTCGTCGCACATCTCGAAGAACATCTTCAGTATATCATCACCCTTCGGGTTATCCCATCGGTCTTCTTTTCTCTGGCAAATAACGTGTAGAGGTGTCAAGCCCTTTGAATCGGCCACATTTGGATCAGCGCCTCTCGTCAGCAGCAATTTGACCATCGTCATGCGGTCGTTGGCATTGAATTGAAATGCCATATGCAACGGGGTCTTACCACAGTCGTCCCGGGCATTGACGTCTACTGCCTGTTGCATTTCGTCGTATATACGAAACAACGACTCCGCCAACAGGCAGTTTTTTTTGCAAATTACGTGCAGAGGTGTCGTACCTTCGGTGATGACTAAATTTAAGCTTAAGCCTCTTCTTAAAAGCAATTCCATCAACGGACAAATGTCTTTGCAGGCCATAGGCAAGTGGAGCGGAGTATTACCCCACTTGTCCCGGGTGCCCAACTGTACCGTCTGATTTATTTTATCGCAGACCTCAAATAACATCTCCGCCAAGGCAGGTCCACTGTAGAAATTCTGACAAATAATATGCATAATAGTCCTACCGTTATTGTCAACCAAATTAACATCAGCGCCTCTTGTCATCAGGAATTCGATCGTCTTCTTTTTGCCGCGATTCACAGCCATGCGCAGCGGTGTATTACCGTCGTTATCCTGTGCATCGACCTGCACTATTTGATGATTTTCGTCGTTGATCTTGAAGAATAGCTGTAGCAAACTGTCATCATCGAACTGACTTGCGCTTCTGCTGCAAATAACGTGCAGAGGTGTCCGTCCGTATAGGTCAGTCAAGTTCGGGTTGGCCCCGTTTCTCAGCAGCAGTTCGACAACATTCTTGCTGTCGTGCGTCACAGCCGAGTGTAGCGGTGGCAAACCTATTCCTTGCACTACGAGGTTAGAATCTTGCCCGAGCTCGAGGAATTTTTGGACGATGTCATCGAAGTCGAATCGGCAGGCCACATGAAAATGCGATAGACCGGTCTCCTCGTCGATGTAATTCACGTCGAACCTGTTGTAAATTTTGAATAGTTTTCTGACCACGAGGAGGGCCCATTGATGAATCCGGTAATTAACCATGCGATGCACCGGTGTGGTGCGAAGAAACGATGTCTTGCCATCTTGATCAACTTTGAGCTGATCTTTATAGCCGATCTTTATCAAAAACTCGATGAATGGATCTCGGTCATAATGACTGGTCTCGGACTCGATGGCCTGGAGGAGAAGCCAATCAATTTCCTCAGGCTGGAAAATTTCTCGAAAATCAGGAAATCGTCCCTTCCAATCTCTGATTAAACGGACGAGTTGACGATGAAATTCTGTTCGTTCATCTTCGATCTCCCATTTTACTTCTGCTCGCAAAATTTTCAATTTTTTCAAGCTGTCCATGTCGTTATAATTATAGTCTCGCACACTGACACAATTTAACAAAAATAGTGAATTATATGTTTTCACGAGAAGCGCTTGTGGCAATCGATGCGATCGTCTTCACTCTGCGGCGTCGCAACGCATACTGAAAGGTCAAGATGGAAGCGCGAGGCGCGAGCTCATAATATTGTTAGAACGAACACGCACAGAACGAGAGCGAACATAGAGGCAATATCGAGCGCGACAGAGACGAACAGATACACGACACCGCACAGGGACGTTACAACTGCACCAACGCAAGTGCCTGACTCTCGGCGTTCTAGGTATATATAGGGTGCCGGCCAATCATAAAAGCGCGCGAGAGATTCTGCAGTGCAGAGTATGAGAAGGAATATACACGAAAAAAAGAAAAATCTATGAAACAAAGAAAGACCTATGCGAACATTGATTGTGAATCGCACAATTATTATAAGCGCAAAAAGATTGATGATTTGTATATACCTACTTCGGATAGGAGCTAAAATTTCGCAGACTCGCGTGTAAGAGGAAAATGACAAAAATCTCAATAAGTCGCTGGATAAAAATAGACACCTGGTGCGAAGCTATTTAACATGATTATTCGTAAATAAATCTGAAATCAAATAAAAACACGAAAATATTAAAGTTTAGAAAAATTAACAAATTCAATGTTTTTTTTCTTTTTTTTATTCATTTATTTATTTCAATGATACAAAAGGTCTAGATAATTACATATAACTAATCATATATAACGATGCTTATTGCTGTCACTAACTTTGGGCTGCAGCCACCAAACAAATATGACATAAATCTTGGCTCATTAGTTGATCGAGGATTTTTTCACAGCACAGAATTGGCACCTGATAGCAAGTTAGCTCCATAAAAGATTCCAGTGCCCATGGCCGCAGAAAACTTCTCATTTGTATGTCGCACATTTGCGAAATACAAGCCTCTCTTGATCTTTCCGTGAGCTTCCACAATTTATTCGCGTGCGCGAACTCGAACCAGTCCTGACGTGTGAGTCGTTTCGCAGCCTCTTTGGGTCGTAACTGGATCAGGTCGTATAGAGACAGGCCCGGATCGTTTTCTTTCATTAGTATCTTTTTCGACGTCTCTACGAACTTCTCGTCATCATACCAAGACTTTTCAAGATCCGATGTCTTCTCGAGCACTTCGATCTTAGCGAATGTATTTATTATTATCATGGCGTCGCTTTGCTTCAGTTCGTATCCCCTTTTCTCAAGATGATCGACAATAGCCAGAACGTCGGACGTCATTCTCAATTTAAAATTAGTTTTAATTTTAAAACACATTATTGATGTTTTATAACTCAGGTAGAAGTGACTCTCAGACGGAAACACGAAGCTAGAAAGATCAGCGCCACGATCCAATAGTACATTGACAATATTCAATAAGAGTTTTCCTACGGCCCATTGAAGCGGTGTCAAGTTGAACTTGTCCCGGGCGTCGAGCTGCAAAGTTAGATTTTTTTCGTCGCACATCTCGAGGAACTTCTTCAGCAATTCGTTCTGCCATCGGCGTTCCCTCTGGCAAATAATGTGTAGAGGTGTCGATCCCGTTGCATCGGCAACATTTGGATCAGCGCCTCTCGTCAGCAGCAATTCGACCATCTCCTTGGCGTCCTCATCCATATCCATGGCCCTGTGTAATGGTGTCGTACCATAGTTGTCTCGGGCGTTGACTTGTACTGTCTGCTGCAGGTCGTCGTTTACATTAAAGAACAGCTTTGCAAAATTATTACGTCCGTGGATTCCGTGGATTCCGTGGATTTTACTACAAATAGAGTGCAAAGGTGTCACTCCCTCTTCGTTAGTTGAATTTGGATCGGAGCCTCTTCTCAGAAGCACTTCAATCGCCCGACCGTCATTGTGACTCACAGCAAAGTGTAGAGGTGTGTCACCCCACTTATTTCGGGCGTTCAACTGTAACGTCTGATGTTTTTCATCGCAGATCTTAAATAACATCTCCATCCAGTCATATGTATCGTCGCTATGCCGAAGAATAATGTGCAGAAGAGTCTCTCCGTTCTTGTTAGCCAGATTAGGATCACCGCCTCTTCTCAGCAAAAATTCGATCGTCTTTTTTTTGCCGCACTTGATAGCCAAATGTAGCGGTGTATTACCGTCGTTATCCTGTGCATCGACCTGCACTATTTGATGATTTTCGTCGTTAATCTTGAAGAACAGCTCTACTAAACTGTCGTTATTAGATTGATCTTTTTTTCCAAAGTAAATGCAGTGCAGAGGTGTCCATCCGCATAGATCAGCCAAATTAGGGTTGGCCCCGTTCCTCAGCAGCAGTTCGACAACCTTCTTGCTGTCGTGCGTTACAGCCGAGTGTAGCGGAGGCCAACCTCTTTCATGCCCTACGAGGTTAGGATCCTGCCCGAGCTCGAGAAATTTTTGGACGATGTCATCAAAGTCCAATCGGCAGGCCACATGAAAATGTGTTAGACCAGACTCCTCGTCGATGTAGTTCACGTCGAGTCGGTCGTAAATTTTGAACAGTTCCCTGACCACGGCCCATTTGTGCCGGTGGTATATAAACACACGATGTATTGGTGTCGTACGAAGAATTGATGTCTTACCGTCTTGATCAACTTTGGGCTGATCTTTATAGCCGCTGTTAATCAAAAACTTAATGAATGGAGGAGCTATTACATCATTCCAGCCCATGGAATCGATAGACCTTGTGAGAAGCCAATCCATTTCCTCCGGCTGGAAAATTTCTCGAAAATCAGGAAGTTGTCCCTTCCAATCTCTGATTAAACGGACGAGTTGACCATGAAATTCTGTTCGTTCATCTTCGATCTCCCATTTTACTTCTGCTCGCCAAATTTTCAATTTCTTAAAACTGTCCATGTCGTTTTAGTTGCAATCTTGCACACTGACACAATCTCACAAGAACACTGCAGCTTGTAGATAGTCAAATATATCTTAATTCACGACAGTCACTTGTTGCAATCGAAGCTATCGTCTCTTTCTTTCTCTGCGGCGTCGCAACGTATACTGAAAGGTCAAGATGGAAGCGCGAGCTCATAAATGTCGTTAACTCGTTAGAGCGAGCACGCACAGAGACAGACAGTTACACGACACCGCACAGAGACGTTACAAAGGCACCAACGCAACTGTTGCGACTTGCGGCAGCAAACGCGAGCCTGACTCTCGGCGTTCTATAGCCTTGGCAATCACAAAAACGCGCGAAAGATTCTGTATCTGGAGAGTGCAGAGTATGAGAAGGAATATACACGAAAAAAAAACAATTTATGAAACAGAGAACTATGCGAACATTGATTGCGAATATTAGATATAGTTTTGTTTTTTTTTTACAATATAAATACCGTACTATTTTGGGTAGTTTTCAGGCTATATTAATTACAAACGCAATAAAATCGATGATTTGGATATATTTTAAATAAGAGCTAAAAATTCGCAGGCTCGCGTGTGAGAGGAAGATGACAAAAATCTCAATAAGTATAGGTAGCTGTATTAAAACAGTCGCAAGGTGCCAAGCTTTTTTTGATGTGTAACGTCTTATGGCTCGTTGGGTATTTGTTTCGAAAAAATAAATTCAATCAAGTACATTAATACAATTTCATTTATTTTTAAATTTGAATGATATGGAAACTAACTATACAACATTAAATAATACCAGCCAATAAAGAAATTTGAAATGACATGCTAATATCGCTATATCACGACCTTTGTTCTTGAGTCGCCAAGCAAATGTGCCATAAATCTTCATTCGTTAGCTTCTCTAGGATCATACCACAGCAAAGAATCGGCAGCCGGTAGCGAGTTAGCTCCATAAGAAATTCCATTGCCCAACGACGAAAAAATCCTCTCGACAGCTTCTCGCACAGATGCAGAACGCAGGCCTCCTCGTGCAATTCGAACAGACCCCGCAATTTATCCGAGCGCGCGAACTCGAAGTAGTCAGTATAAGCGAGTTGTTTTTTAGCCTCTTCGGGACGCAACTGGATCGCGTCGTAAAGCGACAGACTAGCGTTCACCGTTATTTTCTTTGCGTTTATCAGGAACCATTTGTCCTGTTCGTTCTCTCGTGAGTTTCTTCGCAAAAGTCGAACAATATCGACCGATTTCTCGAACAGTTCGTGCTCGGCGAATAGTTTCATTATCGTCAGGGCGTCGTCACGAACCAATTCGTATCCTCTTTTCTCGAGTCGTTCGACGACGCCCAGAGATCCAGCTGCTATTCTCATTTTAAAATTCTCCCGCTTTTCATAATACCAGGGTCTCAATCCCCGTCCAAAATTGATACCAGCGAGGGAAACGAGGCTCGACAGATCGGCACCTCGATCCAAGATTGCATCGACCACGCGCGGCACGAGATTCGCCACGGCCAAGTACAGCGGCGTCCGGCCCTGATTATCCACGGCATCGATCTCCACCAGATTATCCATTTCTTCGTTGACGTCGAAAAATACCTTCACCAAATCGTCGTCCTTGTTTCTCTTGGAAATCAAGTGCAGAGCCGTGAATCCCTCCGCGTCGACTGAATTAGGATCGGCCCCGCCTCTGAGCAGCAGTTCGATCACCTCCCTGCACTCCACGTGCTTCAGGGCCAAGTGCAGCGGCGAATCATTCGTTTTCTGCCAAATGAGATTGGGATCTTGGCCGTGCTCGAGAAATTTCTCGACGACCTCTTGGCAGCCGGACATGCAGGCCACGTGAAAATGCGTCAATCCAGTCTCATCGACGTAATTCACGTCGAACTCGTCGTATATTTGACAAATCTCCCGGATCAAACCCCCGACGCAGGTAACGCTGCATCTAGCCGCCTGATGCACCGGTGTGGTACGACGCAGCAACGGCTTGCCATCTCTATCGATTCGGTGCTCGTCTTTGTAACCGGTGTCATTTACAAAGCCGATGAACCGAGCTCCTCCGATAATGAGTTCGTAGACGTCCATATTTTTCAGAGATTCCGTGATAAGCCAGTCGATTTCTTGAGGTCGAAAAATGTCTCGGAGGTCGGGAAGTTGTCCCTGCCAAGGTTCAATCAAGTCATAAAGTCGTTCGAGCAGTTTATGTCGCTCGTCTTCTATCTCCCAATTTACCTCTGCTCGCATTGCTTTTAATTTTGCCAAGTAGTTTTGGTCGTCTTGAGCCATCGTTTCGCGCACTCGCACAATTCTCACAAAAATACAGTAGCTTCGAGTGTGTATAACCACTTGTTGCGATGCTGCGTTCGTTCACGCTGCGGCGTTGCAACGATACTGAAGGGCGAACACGAGCGCGAGTTATGGCACGATGTGTCGAAGCAACCCGCGCACGAACACGCTTAGTAGCACGAGTGAGACAAACGAACGAACGCGAGAAAACGTCGCAAGACTCAAGCGAGTATAGAAACGCGGGGGAACCGGCCAAACATACAAGTGCGCCAATGACTATCTCTGTATAGAGTGTAATATCGCGATCTCTCGCGCGCTTGATACTTTTTACGGGAGTTTCAATTCGACAAAAGAAGAAGAAGAATAAACTGTAAGTATATTATAAAATGCAGTTCGCGCGAATACTCACAATAATATCGTGCGATGCGGCGACTATACTATGCGACGATGCCGCTTATAGGTTAGCTTGGACATTCGCAGGGCTGCAGCCAGGCGCAATGGATTTTTGACTCGCGCCTCGCCTTTTTCTTTCTTCGTATCAGCTCAGAGAACCGTTTTAATTCGGCGATTCGGACACGCATCGCTGCTACATAACACACACACTTACACCGAAGATAGGAGGAAAATTTTCCAAATCGACCGCGAACAACCGCTCCGACTCCGCGGCACGCGGATCGCATTTCGACGTATTATAATAGCGCGCGCGCGCGCGTATGTGCAGTAGCATGAGCGCGGCCGCCCCTGCACCAGTGCAAAAGTAGCCTCACGTATATATGTGTGTGCATGATTACTCTGCAAGCTTATACGTGTGCAGTAGAGTTGTGTGTGTAGAGCTTGTACTTGGTCACGCGCCGCACACACACACGCGAGAGCCAAAATGACCGACGAAATAACTATAACAGCTCAGCACCGAGTCTCGAGCCAGCTGTTGTTGAGGCCTCGGGTAAACTCAACCCTTCCTTTTTTTTTCCTCAAAAAAGCGAGATGGCAACATGCCCGAAAAAAAATGCACAAGGATGCCAAGAACAATGACGAGGAAGTCGCACCACCACCGCCGCGCGATACGACGTTATAGTGTCAGACTGGCAAGGTTTTCTTATAACGTTTCGCGTGCGCTGCGCGGCCCGAACCGAAGCGAGAAACGACATATTGCGCTCGCGACACGTTGCGTTACGCGAACGATACATATACGTATTTAAGAGTGTGCCGATGCGAATACGACGAATATGCCGAGAAAAACGTGTGTCGACCCGATGCGTGACGATGATGAGCCTCCCCATTGTGTGTCGGCGATATGCTCCTTTTCTGCTCGTGTCTCTGTGTGCGTAGTGTGTAGTGTGTTTTTACATACGCTCGAAGATCTTGACTGTTCTTCGACGTTTCTTGACCCCAAGGGGTCGATGTACCTTACACTAAAAAAAAAGCTACCTCGAATCCCCTGGTCTTTCTTCCTTAACCGAGTCTCGAACAAATAGGTAATTTTTCAACAATTTTTTTTACAGATTTAAGAATTTCATAAAAATTGATTAACAATTATTTAAAAATTTATTTAAAATAAAATCATCCTTTCGCGATATCTCCCAGTCTCCGTATCTCCGAGTTTTAGCGCATTTCAAGCCGAGAAATTTCAACGCGTGTGTCGAATTCGCGCAAACGGCTGCTGCTGCGTCGCGGCTCGCGGCTCGTCTATACCTGAAAATCGAGCGAAATGCCAACGACAAGTTACTCACACACACGGACATACACGCAGTGATCACCCCCGTATACATAGCGCCGTGACTCTGTTATATCCTCGGCTGCCAAAATGACGCGCGAAAGCTGCGACCAACATTAGCCTGGCTTACATAACGCCTATGCAGCTCATTGACAAAATTGCAGCATTGAAACTATAAAACACATACACACATACGTACGCGCATGAACTTGGTTCTATTGTATACGGCACAGAGTTCGAGGATAGTCGGCCCGAGTGCATCGCATTGGCAATATTATGCGCTCGATTCGGCACTGCACACATACACACACACACGCACACACACATTTACATTAAGCTACTACATACCTATATGCACACGCACTCGCGCACCTGCACATCATAGTCATTATCGACGTAAAGCCCTCTAATCGGCCTCTGTGGGCATGTTGTGTTTTTTTTTCTTTCTCTCTCTCTCTCTTTCTCTCGCTCTTTCATACACTGCATCGAGCACTGTGTGTATATGCATTAGTTTCCGGAGGGTGGAATGCTATGTGTGCAGCAACGCTTAAAAGTGCCGATTGTTATGGGTGTCGGTATTTCGGTCGGCTAATCGGCCACACTTGCTCTCTCTCTCTCTCTCCTCCCTCTCTTGAACAAAAAAAAAAGGTCCCAAGGATTTTGTTCTTGTCTCGCGCAGTTTTTGCCAACTATCATTTAATCATAAATACAAGCGTCAAAGCGATCGGCTTTTTTTTTCTCACCACCGAAAAATCATTATAACGATCCATGAGAACGACATTAGATTCTCCAACTTGCTCACACAGCTATTACAAATCGAGTACGAACCGGAAAAAAATCTCGCTGTTTTTCACATCGCTCGTGATACTTTTACGAGCTTTTATTCGACGTGCGACTAGACTGAAAAGCTCGTTCGCGCGCTTGCGTCTACAGATAAGGTTTTAATCGTATTATTATAAAAACGATATAAAATTCACGCGTGTGAAAGTATATATGTACGTCCATTATGTCATTTCCGTATAATACATATTATTAATCGTTTTCACATATTGTACATACATTTTTTTTTCTTCATGCTCGATTAGATAAGCTCTGCTCGCGAGCGCGCGTCAAATTCCGTTCCGCGTGAGATTCGGTCACATGTTGGAAACCACACACACGTCGCAATACACACACACACATACAAGCTCACACGTAATACATATTATATTTATGTATGTAAAATACAGATTCGTAAACTCACACCTCTCCTTCGGTATTTCTGTGCGTATATGCACCGAAATAATGCGCACACGGGTAATTTGCAATTGCCTCACACACACACACACACGCATCTGCGATGCAGAGTATATGTATTCCTTTTCTCGATCGACTTGCGAAAATTTGATCGTCTCGGCTCCGAGCTCTCTCGCGCGCGTACACACTTATTTTATTTTTAATTTTATTTCACACTCCGAGTCTCTCTCTCTCTCTCTCTCTCGTCGGGGCATCGCTGCAGTGCGTTCAGATTATAATAATCCCTATACTATATATGCCGTGTACCTGCCTTCGTATGTAAAAGTGTGTGTGCACACAACGCAACGACCGTGATGATGGATTTTTTATACGGGCATGGGCTCTCGAGCAAAAGAGTTATGATAATGAGCTGCTGCTGCTGCTGCTGCTGCTGCTGACTCGGACCTGAGATGTGCATGTGTGTGTGTATAATATGCTCCTATTTGAGCGCGGACGTGCACGTGCTTCCTCGTACTTTCGCACGAAACTTCTCTCTCTCTCTCTCTGGCTGCTGCAGTGGATAAATCTTGCTCCGATCTGGTTGCACGCATTACATTTGGATAAATTTGCAAGAGAAAAAATGAGGATAATTTCGACTTCGATTCGATATTTTCGGGGCTCTTTCATCGGATCGCCAACTACATGTGTACAGCAATACACCAGTCCGCAGAGATGAAACTCTGTGCGATATTGTTGTAGATTAAAGAGAAGAGAAGAAGCGATCGGCGAGTGAATCCTAATGAGAAATTAGAAGTCGAGCCACGAAACACGTATAATAATATCTACAAGAACTTCAATAGAATTTCATGGCTGTGTCGTGCACACATGCGAACGCCGGCAAATTCCAGCGAGCGACTGCCCTCTCTTGTGTACACGAGCTAATATAGCATCTGCGATAGTGAACTGCACAGTGGAGCTACGCATAGGCCAGCCACCCACGCCAAACGTCGGCGAATCACTACATACACACACACACACACACACACACTCGACTGACGATCGCGTCCGCTAATATTATAGCTTCATTGTACAGCACACGTATCCATCCACACGCATACACAGACGAATACACAGGTATACATAAGGTAGTATATATAGGCTCGAGCGAGAGCTAATCGGATATTAGAGTCCGCGCGTCATAGGCGTCGTCGTCGTCGTCGTCGTCGTCGTCATCATCATCGATGCGCAGCAAGATTGATTCGTCCAATCTGTATCCATACACGTATACGCGCGATTTTACCTTCGACGCGGGACTGCATCCGGACGCAATAATATTATTGGCCTCTCTCTCTGTCTCTGTCTCTCGACGCGATACAAATTGTCCCACGCGATAACGTCATACATATATACGCTCGAACTTGCGCGCGATCAGCACACAAAATTTGATTGTTTTTTTGTTTTTGTTTGTCATCCGCAGGACAGCAGCACCAGCAGTTCCGCGCCCTCGGCATAGGCCAGCGTCCCTATCTCGACACGACGACCTCGCTGACGACGCATCTGCGCGGCCTCGAGCCCTACAGAAGATCCAAGCACCATCATCATCATCATCACAATCATCATCATCATGCCGGCGGGACGGCTGGGGGCGCGTCGCCCCTGCATCCGCGCGCCGTCCTCGCCAACAATAACAACAACAACGAAAATATTAGCAATAACAACGCCAACAACAACAACAACAATAGTAGTAGGAGTAACAACAACAATAGTAGTAGTAACAATAACAACAACAGCGGCAGCAACGGCAACTGCGAGACGAACCCGCAGTCGAACTCGTCGCGTACCTCGCCGTCGTCCGCGAGCCACTTGTCCTCGTCGAATCAGCCGGATCAGGACTGCTACAGTATAAAGTACGACGAGGCGAAGCAACAACACAGCCCGCCGCAGCACGGAGGAGGTGAGTTTTTTCATATCCACCCAATAATTCATCATCGTCGTAGTCGTCACAGTCGTCGTCGTCGTCGTCGTTTACATAATCAAAAAACAAAAAAAAACAGAAACGAGTTGACAACGGCGCACAGCTATATTATGTACACGAGGACGTCTGCAGGCCTGCTTGGTGGTAATCGTTATTGTGATTCGCTTCTGTCCCTCGACCGTCCCGGAATACACGACGAAAAAAAGATAACTTATTCAAAAGCACTCGTGCTTCTTCTATAGTATGATATAAATATTAGTTGGTGTGTGTGTGTGTGTGCATATCTGCTGTGGCTTAGAGACTCGCGCGCGCGACACGCATGAATATTGCAAAATCTTATGCGCGCGATTGCGACACACACGCTTTTACATACGGATGGGTTATATAGGTAAGCCATTGCAAAAATAATAAACGCGTACTTACGCGCGTAATGTATTTTCATTACTAGCTTCTTCTTCTTTTTTTTTTTTTTTTTTAATGTTATTTTTCAACTTCTCAAGAACGGCAAGTTTTTCAATGTGAATCGCGTATTATAACTGATCGAGCGAGAGCCGCCGAACGAGCCGCTGCGGGGCGATGAATTCGTCGGAAAACGCAATCGGAACAAGCCGTACTTGCAGTACACACGTACACACACTAACTCACGTACACACAGTCAAGCTCGTATTATTATATACCTATATAGGTGTAGCATCGACGAGGCAATAGTTTCGTAGCTCGTTCCGGCCGTGCACCCTCTAATTCAGCGTAATAACAATATTGCCGGCTCGTCGTTCTCTCTCTCTCTCTCTCTCTCTTGCCCAGAATCGTATCGTGCATTTCTTTGTAGTAGTACCCAAGAGCTCCTTCGCTCTTTATATTTTCTCTCTCTCTTTCTCGGGCTCTTAAATAGATAATTTAGCGCTGTATAAAACGTTGATGATTTTTTTACTTTATTTTATTTTATTTTTTTTCATTTCTGCGACGCTATACACGAGCGGCAGCGAAAGGTTCGACTTACGGAAGGAAGATATTAAAACTCGAGCGTAACATACATCGGTTTTTTTCATGCGCCACGAGAGAACGTGTAATCGAGGGATTATCGAGTAACACGATCGATCCCTTCCTACTACCTACTACTACTACTAGCTCGATTAATAAAAAATTGATCCGATATAGCAGTTTAATGAGTAAACAAGCTTTGATCGGCCGATCGGACGCCGACACAAGTCCGCGCACGTGTATCCTATAATTATCCTCGCGTGTACCTTTCGGCGTAATTGATAGATAATACATCTCGTTTTAAGTCGTGTCAGGTAGTGTGCACGTACACGATGTTACAGTACATAGTATACACACGATGTATTTGACACACTTTAGCGCTGCTGCAGGTGCACCACCGCCGCCGCGATATTTCTTTAATCAATCCCCATATAGGCGCGCTTCAATTGGACGAAAATTATTCCCGATACCGACTTTGATTTCTTTTCTCGTCTTATTTTTCCCAAATAAACTCGGCGCGGTATCTTGATTCGAGTTCCGATTAGCATAGCGATGGCGTAGAGGGTGCGTTGTTTACGTAACGAGATCCGACAATAATTTTTACAAACGCACACCCAAAACATACCTGTATGCAGCAATCGATCGCGTCAAGAAGATTTGCAAATTTTTTTCTCATCTCTCGATCGACCACAAATTCGGCCCAGATCAGTGCGTCGCGGCTACCGAAAGTACACATAATTTATGAAGCGCGCGCGAATCGATGTTATTGCCTATACGCATACTTTACACTCGCCGCGGCCGAAATTATTCCCAACGAATGCCCATCGATAATGCCCAGCGAATGATAATAACGCCTGCATAATATATACATCCTCGTCGGCGTCACTTTGCGCCCGGCCGCGCCGCTTTCAAACAAAGCCGGGTATATATAGTAGTTGTAACATTGTACCGCGCGCAGGCCGCGAGTAGTAGTAGGTACTACTACTCCTTTTCTCTCTGTCGAGCGCTCACGGTACAAAAAAAAAAAAGAAAAGAGAAAAAAAAATCAACTCTCGAATCAACTCTCATCTCTTTCTCGTTTCGCATCAGCGGTCCCAGCGAGGCCTGATCAAAGTTAAGTAGACTCGCTGCTGCTGCTGCCGCTGCTCGTTCGTGTGCTGTTGTGCGCCGCTGCTCTGTGCTACCTCTAAAACCTACCTCTCTTTGAAGGCAACAGCAGCAGCAGCTGCGGTTTCTTGTCTCTACCTACCATATATACAACAGCGCCTACCTGTATATATAGTCTCTCCCTCTCTCTCTCTCTCTTACTCTTACTCTGTTTTGTGCACTGCGCGAGAGTAGAACGAAACAACGAAAGATATATATACCTCTCCTTCCATAATTACCTCGTTTGGTTGTGCTGAATTTTGCGAAGCACAACACGGCAGCGGCAGCAGAAGCTTACCCACGTCTCGTTGTTGTTGATGTTCCATAATGTTGTAGGAAAAAGGATCGGTAGTCGAGGGACGAAAAAAAAATCATAGTAGAAATTGAGAAGAGGGGAGCGTAAAAAAAGCTTCTGGGTGCAGCGATATATATAACGGAAAAAAGGCAAGACTCTTAGCTTTCCAAGTAGATGTTTGCCTTTTTTTTCCCCCCTACTTTACCTTAGCGCGCGATCGTGTGCTCGGCGCGGTGGCTGCTCCGTATTGTGCCCCCACACCGTATATCGTACATAGCCTGCAGCTTTTCAGACGGTCTTTTCCTTGGCTCTTTCTTTTTTTATCCTCGCGCGCCGAGCTACCATAACCACCTTCGTTAATTATATCAAGTTCCACTTACGATAGTTTTATTCCCCTTCGACTCATTTGAGCTCGTCAAAGGCTTATATTCATCAAAAGAGCTGCTTTAATAATTTCATCGAGCTTTTTTGCGTTCGACAGTTCGGTGGTTATCGGGCGCGCCCGCGCGATTTATAAATTATAATCAAAGTTTAATGGCTGTTTTCTCGCGACACGAGCTTACACATCCTCGTTCTTCTTCCGTGCGGGTGTTGTTGTCGTGTATATTAAATAATCGAACCGGCTTAGCCGACGCTAAATCGGCTCGTTTTTCACGTTTATTTTTCTCTTCTCCTCCTTCTCTTTCGCTACAGGTGCTTCTGTGCGTGTGCTTGTGTATATATAATTAATCGATCGATCGTCCGTATAGCTTTGACGGGCGATACAATGTGGGCTCATCAATGCAGACGCGCGCGGGAAGCTTTTTGTGTGCTTATATAGCGCAGCCTATAATTAATGTTTCGCGGTCGCGAGAGCCCGTGTGCATCGAGCTTGTGCTTGCGCGATCGTGAAAAATACAAATTCAACCGTGTGCGCATACACAACCGTGTGCAAGGGTTAGAAGCCGAGAGCCAAGAGAGAGACAACAATTTTTTTTCCTTCCAGCAATCGAATGCATATATTCGCAAATCGATTATCCCCGCAGCTTTTTTTTCTGACTCGCTCTATCTCTCTTCTTACGCGATCGAGAATCGATTTGCACCGAAGAGATCGAGGCGCATATAAATCCTCCTCGCGATGGTAAAAAAAAATCATCCACGAGGTGCAAAGCAGTCGCAGCTTATACGCGGCCGATTCTAATGCACGTGGCGAATTCGAGGAAGGCCGCATTGTTTATATCAAGGTATAAATGCGCACACTTATATATACAGTATACAGCGGAGATAAATATACAATCGGAGAAATTGCAATTCTCGCGCGCGCGCGCGAGCTGCTGCGACCATTATGTGTATATACGAACGAGCCGAGAAAACGTTATTATATATCCCTCGGCCGCCTCGCTCGTTTAGCCGGCGCAGCGCAAACTGATCTCCTCACACCCGCGCGTACGCTCAAATTATGAAGGACAAAAATAAAACAACGGCAACAACGGGGTGATGAGAATACGTGAGCTTTATAGAATCACCTCTTTCTCCTCCTTCTCCTCCTTCTTGCTCTTCTCCTGCGTTGCTTCGTCTTATTCCATGTGCTCCTCCCTCCTCTCCTTATTTTAACGACGACGATCCACGGGGCCCCCGACTTTCGACTCGACTATCCGATCGGGCGGAGGCAATGATACAGTTTTTGCGTAATACCGGATGAAAATATATAGGAAAAAAAACTCGCGATCGTATAACGAGTCACAATTATAAAGAATCTCGCGTGATGCGCGTCGCGTCTTGCGCTTGTCTGCGCGCCGATGTGTATTTTTAGCGGAATCAACATTGACATTGAAAGTTGTTTACACATTTTTAGACTACTCGGTTATTTATCAAAAAAAAAGAGGAATGAATTTTTTTCATATATAATAGCGCGCAAGTGTGAATTTACATAAACATTCGATTACCATAATCACGTATATAGGCGTGCGAATCGAGTCGCGCCCTGCGGCATAATGTATATATCTCTCCAGCAGTTAATTCATAAACACATATTATCGGCTGGTCGCGCTTTATTTTTCGCCGCTTTGATACGTATAATGATAAAATATGCGCGCCTTATACACGTTGCCGTGTTAAAAAAAAAAAAAAAATACCTTCGCGAGAGGATGATCGTTTTGAATTTTGAACTCGTTGCTGCTGCGTGAGTACGAGGCTCAGACACAATCGCGTAGTTACAAAATTGCTCCCGCGCGTACACAGCAAAGCTCGATGCGATTATAATCCTTCTTTCATATACAAACTCGATTCGTACTTTGGCTCTTCTCTTTCTCTCTCCCTTTTTGCGCGCGCACGTGGACCACCACAAAAGGATGAAAAATAAGCAGCATCAACGTGGAATAATGAGAGAAACGAAACGAAAAAAAAAACACAAAAATGACGTGGGGGCAGGGGGTGTATGTACGAGAGAAAATTGAAAATGAAGGAGCGCACAAGCACGGCTCAGGATGTAAAGAGGCCAGTACGATATAAAGTATACGAGAGACACTTCACGCGCGAAAATCTATCTGTGCGTTAAGTGCGAAAATGGAAATGTACACGAAGCCAAGTTATAACACCGAATAATAAAGGATTATGTACAAGAGGCTGTTGCAGAGGCGAGGTGCGATGTATACAACGCGTACACATTACACTTGCTGTATTTTAATGCAATGCGCGTATACGTATAATGCGATAGCGTAATGTACGAGATAAAAGCACGTAGGCAGCAGCAGCAGCAGCAGCAGCAACAGGCATATAAACAGTTGCTCGAGCAGCGAGGGGGGAATTGTTGCAGGCTCGGGCGTAATTGTTTGACACCCCGTAATCAGCTCTCTCTCTCTCTCTCAGCGAGAGAGGCTCGCTTTATTTTTTTATTATTTATTTTTTTCTCTCTCCTCCTTCTCGACTCATTGTATTATACACATCGTCGTCGTCGTCGTCGTCGTCGTCGTTTTGAGCAGTGAGAGAGCTATCTCCTTATTACCTTGATCACGATTACAAAAGACAGAGAGAGAGAGAGACACTGCGCAGAGTCGTTTCCTCCTCCTGCTCCTTATGCCTCGTCGTCGTCGTCTCTTCTTTTATTTCTCGCCATGCTCATTTCTTAGCTTCAAATCATATTGCTACAGCAGCAACAGCAACAGCCGAGAGGATAAATAGTTATGTCCTGGTTGTGCTCCGCGCGCAGAAAAGCAGCAGCAGCATTAAATTTTTCTCTCTGCTGAGCGACGACTGTAGCGGCCGTTATACTGCACGTTGCATCACCTGCAGTTCGAAGCTCGTGATAAACGATTGGCTCGAGAAGAAATTCATTCATTCTTCTTCTTCAGTCTCTAATGGCTTTTCATTTTTTTTCTATAATTCTTTTCAAGTACGGTACAATAAATTAATTTAGAAATGTTTATCCTTGATTGACCCTAGTAAATTTTTTATAAATAACTAGGGTCGATCGCTCGGCCTCGTTATATACAACACCACTCGCCATTCCATTGTGAAAGTAGATGGCGACTTTCCCGACTCGGCCGATATTATTATATATACAGCGAGCGCGAGTGCAAAGGCTCTCTGTTGGCATATAATGCGATATATACGCTGCGGTGCGCGATTAAATAGTTTAGTTGAAAACTACAATCATCATGCGCTGCTATACTGCTACTGCTACACACAACGCGGCTATTACGTAGGCACATATAATCATCCAAACTCCGGGAGCACAGACACGGACGGAGCATGTGTGTAGCAGTAGACTGCACGTATATCTGGACATCTTCATGAGGCTCGTACATTGCTTTCTCTCTCTCTCTTTATCTGCCTCGAGACGTATAGAGCAGCAGCATATTACACAGAGGCTCGCGCATCTTTGTTTTACCCCGCGTTCCCCTTTAAAAAAGGCGCACATGATTCGCCGAGTGTTTACTCTCCCGCTTATATACTCGAGAAAGAGAGAGAGAGAGAGATTGTGCTACTGTTTCCCACGTGGAGAAACGTATAATTCGAAATGTCGCATTTTTATTTTTACAAGTTACAATTGGAAAGTCTTGACCTTTAACTGCCTCGCTGTAACTCTCGAGTCGCTCAACGAGTTTTGAGTTAAGCTTCGTATATAATTCCAATTGTACCTCTGTTGTACGTATACGCATCGCGCAAGCTCTCGCCAAGTCGCAAGTTAATTTTCTTGGTCCACGAGCTGCCTTCCGTAACACTCGGCCACGACGACGACGGTCAGTTTCCGCGACAAAGCCCTGTGGGCGAGAATTAACTTTGTACATCGTATCCTCGTTTCAAGGGATAACATCGAGTTGAGCTCGCGCAAGAGAGCAAAGACTCCGAAACGCGTATACATAAGGTGCGTATAATATACGCGCGGGTATATAGGCGCCACAAGCTCCTGCTCGAAAGAGAGAGAGAGACGCGCTCAAGTCAAGGAACTTTGTTGTTCGATAATAACGAGGCAGGAGCGCGCGACACATACTCAGCTGCTGCTGCTGCTGCTGTTCTTGACACTTACTTAATTGCTTATGAGACGCCGCGCGGCGCGGGTGCGTATACACGGACTTATTGTGTACACGCAGAAATTGGCTCGCGCTCGTTCAAATGCAGCTCGAAGGGGGGCTACGCGTACGGAAAGTTCGTATCTCGCGACGAGAGTACAATCAAGAAACGCTCGATTAGCAGGATTAAACACTCTGCATCTGTGCGATATGGATGGATACGTGTGTGATTGACAAAAAAGCTGTAGATACGCGAGACGCACGTCAATGCCGAATCATATTATCCATCCAATCTGCTGTAAACGAGCTAATCATTTGAAAATCCGCGCGCGTATCGTAATATCGTTTTGGAACGCCATCATCGCTGCACAACGAGGACATAATCATGATCGCATCGCCGTATTATAATGGGAATGCGAATTTACAACGAANAAAAAAAAAAAAAAAAAAAAACAAACAGCATCAGCAGCAAATGAGAGAAAGAAAAAAATTCCTAGGCAAAAGTGGCCTGTGTGTCGCTGCCGAGAACTGCAGCAGCCTCTCGCGCGTATACGCGACGCGATATAATGCAAGTCGACGACTCGAGGCTCCGTAATTGCTCGCGACGAGCTCGCTGCGCTGCAGCAGCAGAGGGAGACCTTTCTTTCCGAGAGAGTAAACGAGTCGTCGATGATGGGCTCCGCTAAGATGACAAACGCGACCACAGAACTTAATTAAACTCGTAAATCTGTCGCCAGCTACAGTCTCTTTCTCCCTCTTTCTCCTTTTCTCTCTCTCTCTTTATAAATTGCATCGTGCTCGTGCTCATTGGCAATTCAAAAAGTGCGTCGCGGCGCTCGCTGCATATACTTATACCGAGCCTCGTCGACGGGCCCGCGGAGAAAAAAAATTCACTCTCGTCGTTCGCGAGGGGCCTAATTTGAATGATCCATGGCGCTGCGATCGAAATATGCCTCGACTGCGAGTAGCTCGTTATGGGCACTAAACGTGGCTCGCGATTGAAGCTTTATAGCGAACGTAGCGATCGATCCTTGAAAACGAAAATGCGAAAGATCAAAAATCTGGACGTGGCTCACAGATATCGGCACTAAGGGTAAATAATCCATACCTGACATATCAACTATAGAAGTCGATGTTTTTAAAATTTATATTTTAGGTGTTTTAATAATAATTATTAAATTTGATATCATTCGCTTAAAATGATCGGGTACTTGAGGGGGGAAAGGTACCTAAAATCTCAACAAAAAAAAATTTTTTTTATTGACTTTTTCGATAGGATTTTTTCTTAGCTTTTCAGTGACGTGATCAGAATTTTCAAATTTTAACTTTACCGTGAAGTACAGTCTCTTTAGTACCGATACTTTTATGATTATTTTAGCAAAAATGAATGAAACG
>CACVKI010145103.1:18721-29411 GCA_902732785.1 Trichogramma evanescens | reverse complement strand
CGAAAATAATTCAAAGTGACAATTTGAAAATAAAATTTGTGATCGTAGCACTATGTAAATGGCTCAAATACTTAAAAGTTTTGACTTTGAAATTTAAATGCAAAAACCCAGGGCTCACCCCCGCCGCCCTTGGCGTCGGAGGTCTTGGGCCGTTGGGATGAACCGATCTAGTGCGATAGAGTTGTCCAAGACATCGGTTGTACCATCGACTTAGAAAAGTTAGTAGTCCCTTCATTGAATTATTGAAAAGAAGCAGATTGATGGTATGACCAAAGGCTTAGACAAATCCAACCCGTGCAGTGGTCTTGGCTCGTATGCAGCCTTACACCCTTAACTAAAACTTTTGTTATATTGAACAATCATATAACATACGTAATAATAAATCCAGAAAATATAAATCATTTATAGAATTGATAACTCTTGTCCATAAATTGTCCAAAAATTGATTAATGATAATCGCGCGGACTATTTATAACATACGTGAAGATAGCTTGAGAATAAAAGGTTTTAAAAGGAATGCCTATATAAAAATCACTAGAAAATAAAATCTGTCGTACTGATAGTCTCACCCCATTATTTTGAGTAAAATCTTTGCAAATGTCTTCATAAATTTGAAATTTTTATGGCGTAAAGTAACCTAAAAAAATTAAAATTAATTCAAATATTAGTTCTTCTATGTAACGTATAAAAAACGCTTTTATTAACATTATTAGAAGAAATAACAATATCTACAGACGGAGTTCTGACATTTCTGATAGTTTGAATTTCGCGCTCCCACGTGATTGCCATGACGCCAGCTCTGGCGACTGGCGGCGACGCAGAAGCATCCGACGCCATTTTGTATTCGCTAGTTCGTGTAAGACGTGAAATGATAGTCCCGACGCGACACTCGCGACATAGACTCGCCAAAAGTATCGCCTCGAGGACTTTTCTGCGTGCACCATAGCAGATTAAGATACGAAGAGGCATTCTTTGCTTCAAGTTCAAAATACAGCAATACCAGTGTTCCGTAAATAGGCATCTCTATCTATCGTCATCACGACGCTTGACCATATTATTTTCGTTTAACCTTATGTATTAAGTAAAATCGAGTGTTCAATATATCTTCGAATCATATGTTTTATAATCATCGAGTAGGTCGAGTGTAGTCTTCATTGCAGGTATATATATTCGTATATATAAATAGTAAGATTTTCATCGATAAGAATGTCAGAAAGCGAAGCTAGCACAACGTCGCAGCAAAAGCAGTACCAGCAACAACAGCAAGCCTGGCAACAGTACTCGCAATTGTATGGTTCTTATGGGTAAGACTCCATTTTCTACTTACATGTTGACTCTCTCTAGCTTTTGATAAACACCATAGGCTTTTAACTTTAAACAAATTTTCAATTATGTCATTCACCTTGTACTAAAGTCTTTTTTTTAAAAGAAAGTACGTTCTGCATTGATTTTTTTTCGTTCGCCTTCAAATTAGCAACCTTTTTTCATACCTTGGCTAAATGTAGGCCATTACACATACATATAGGCATGTAGGGTAATACATGTATGCTAGTATATATTATCATGTGCAATCAACCACCATTACTGCTAATCTGTGCCTTTTTTGTTGTATGAAGAAAGATAAAAATAAATAATAATAACAAAATGGTAATAATAATAATAATATTTTTAAAGATTGCTTACACATGCAAATATATAAATAATTTTTTACCTATGATAAAAACTAGGCTACTCTCAAAATCTCTTGAAATGAATCTGTTTTGAAATACTAAAAAATGACAAGTATTTTATATTTTACCCAAATTTTAAATATCTTTTAAAATCCACCGTAATTATGGAAACATTATTAGTATTTTTTAGCAGACTCCATTTAAAAACTTCTTAATAAATCTACTTTTATTGTTAGCATTAAATTGGGCATTAGCCTTTGATCAAAGACATTGTAATAATTTTATATTAAGCATCTTTATATACATGTATTTTCTGCTTTTAGTTTATCTATCGTTTACCTATTATTAATTTAAAGTCAAAATATAGCACGTTTCGAAAATGAAGAAAATTATTTTGCATTGTTGAAATTTTGATTGTTTTTAGAGTTTCTATACACATAAGTGATATTTTTATTCATTTTAAATATCAAGTTAAAGTACCTAACTGAGCTTTTTATTTGACGTACAATTAAAATATTTAATTAGCATCAATTTTTCTATATTATTTATACAAGAAAAAACTGAAATATAGCTTTTAGATATCTATTTATTAAATATGTTACTTATTAAATATTTTAATTAATCTTATCCCCCTTTTTTACAGCCAATTATATCAAGCAGCTACCACATTTGATTATGGCCATCAAAGTCAATCATATTATCCACAATACAATACAATGAACTATGGAAACTACAATCAAATGCAGCAAAATGCCCAACAATTACTTCAGCAACAGCAGCAAGCTCAACAATCCCAAGAATCACAAAACCAGCTACAGCAAGATAAAAAAGGAAAGCAACAAACAGATCAATCATCAAGCACACCAAAACCAATGACATTCAATGATGATTCTGAATTACCTCCTCTACCCCCTGGTCCTCCACCACCACCTAAAAATCAAACATCCTCACAAACTCCCGTTTCTCAAAATTCACAGCAACAATCACAAAGTACTCAACAACCATATCCATATCATTCATATCCTTATAATAATTGGAATGGTCTACAAGAATCTGATTCTAATACAGGTTAGTATTTTTACAAAATTAAATTTCCGTACTACCCCAGCTTAAACTAATCTTTTTTGCCCTATGGCCAAAACAAAAAAATTAATTTATGATGGGGGATTCATGAAAAATAGTACATTTATCTATGAAGTGAAGAAAGAAAGCCTCACAAGCTCATGTTTTGTTTTAGCCTCTGCTAATAATTACATGTGCTCTGATGCTTTCCAGTTTTTCACTCCGTAGGCCCATAATTGACTATTTTTTTAACTAAAAAAAAATTTGTGAATATAAATTTAAATTAAATTTCAGGTTATACCGGCATCCGTTTTAATTTGACCAACAAGAAAGCTGGTTTAGGGTATCACCAACAGCAACAACAACAACAACAACAGCAACAGCAACAGCAGCAGCAGCAGCAGCAACAAATACAACAGCAGCAGCAGAACGTATTAAACAATTTATCAAAAAAGAAGCGTAAGCGCAACAAAAATCAGGAAGTTGATCAGTACATGTTTCAAGGAACATTGCCGAACACATCTATTCCACCACCTAACATGTTTACATCTGCAACTAAGCAGCATGAGTTACCACCATTACCACCACCCTTACCCAAAGAAAAGCCACCATCTCCACCTCCCCCAGTGGATGATGTAAATCTTCCATCCCAGCCACCACCATTGCCAAAAGGGCCACCCCCAAAAGCAGCTCAACCGCTACCACCTTTGCCAATGGATACATCAGTACCACCTCCTAATTTTAGAAAGCCCCCACCATCTCTAGGCTCAAACCCAACAAAAATGGGTCAAACCCCTAATCCTGCGGCTGATTGGCCTGATAGTTTAAAAAATTACGTTAACCGATGTTATGAAAAATGTGTCACGCCTGTTGACAAAGATCAAGTGGAAATCATTCTGAAAGGCAAAATAACACGTTCAGCTAATGATGGATCTCTTTGGGTGAAAGATTGGGATAAAGAACCACTACCCAGCATTCATAGTGAGCGAATGACTATGACGATAAAACCTATGCATTCTGCACAGCTTGGAGCTGGTAGAGGAATTGGAAAATCTCCAAATATATCTCAGCTCATGAACTCCAGATTAGGTAACAATCGATCTTCAATTGGTCTACCCAAAACACCATTATCAAGTGTCAACAGTAATAACTCTTCTGTTCATAACCGTCGGTCGAAGTCGAAGAGTCACTCGCGTTCTCGGTCGCCTTCCCCAGCGCCCCGTAAGTACAGGCGTAGTACCTCATCTTCATCCGGTAGTGAACGTGATTACAAATTGCCAGTGTCGCATAAAACCAAAAATAAAAATAAAATAGCCTCAGTACTGGTACAGAATCAGAACCAAAACATCAATGCCCAGTTAATGCAGCAACAGAGCAAGGGTAAAAAAAATAAAAACAAAAATAAAATAAACAAAAACATAGGTAACTGTCATTTCTACTCGGAGCATGGCCTTCAAGGAGGACAAATTGATGAGTATGGGACAAAAGAAAAACTACAACAAAGAGCTGCAAGGTTTAATAAAGGTAATAACAATCAGCAGCAACAACAACAAAATCAAAGACAACAGCAGAGGAATAAGCAGCAACAAAATCAGTATCAGTCCCCTCAACAGCGCCTTGCTGCTTTAACCGCTAGTAATACTCTGTTTAGAGATGATCCCACGGCCGAATTTGACTTTACAGAGCTACATATCGTAGGTACTTGCCGAGACCTCGAGAAGCCATATCTTCGTCTTACTTCGGTGAGTTTTTTTATTTATTAATAATCGATGTATCTATTATACCTTTGATCAGCTCAAGTTAAATATTCTTCTCATTCATATACTAATTCACGTTTATATTATTACAGGCTCCCGAGGCATCGGCAGTGCGTCCTGTTAGCGTACTGCAAAAATCATTGATTCATGTTAAAAAACGTTGGGTTCTACAACAGGATTATCGTTATGCATGTGACCAATTGAAGTCGATTCGTCAAGACTTAACAGTACAAGGAATAAGAGATTCATTTACTGTTAATGTGTACGAAACTCACGCGCGCGTCGCTCTCGAACGTGGCGATCACGAAGAGTTTAATCAATGTCAAACTCAATTAAAAATGTTGTACTCGGAAATCGGGGGTGAAAATCGCTGCGAGTTTGTCGCCTATAGAATACTCTATTACATATTTACCAAGAATACATTAGGTAAGATTATAAGCTTTATTTTCATAAAGATAATTTAAACTAGTTTGTACTATACTAATTTTTTACATTTTTTAATCCAGATTTAACGACAATACTCGCAGCTCTTTCGGAGAAAGACAAAACAGACGAATGCATTAGTCACGCGTTAAAAGTTAGATCGGCTTGGTGGTTGTGCAATTACCATACTTTCTTTAAGTTATACAAAAATTCGCCTAGAATGGCGGGATTCCTCATGGACTGGTTTATTGCCAGAGAGAGGAAACTTGCTCTTAAACAAATGATCAAAGGGTATGTATTCATTTTGCTTTCAAAATTTGTCTTTTTTATTCTTGTTATTTAAATTATCATTTTTATGATTTCCCCCGAAAAAAATTCCCAGGGTACTTTTAATTATCAGCCAAAACGATAAATCCGTTTACCAAGGCTTTTTCTTCCACTGCTTAGTTCATTATGCTATTTTCTATATCCTGTGTCCCGAGCCCAAAATAGTGGGTAGTCAAAAAAAAGAATGTCTCAGATCACATGTTAATCACATATTAATGATAATTTACATATGATCTGAGACGTTCTTTTTTTACCTTTCTTGTACCGTATACTATGTTTTTTTAGTCTCTTAAGGCTTGATTGAGGTATCAAGAAAAATAACATACCTCCATTTAGTGAAGGGTTTGAGATATGCTACTTGGGGGCCGCTGGTATCTTGTTCTATTTAAATGTTATTACATTTCAAAGTTACATACATTTTTTCAAGTGTAGTCTTTTATTACTTCATCAATTTATAGTGTTTTTTTTATTAACTGCTTAAAAAGATTGTGGGGACTATCCCATCTAAAAAAAATTTTCAGTTTCGTTCTTTATGTTATTGAATTATTTTGGAAGAAATAATATTGAAAGTATAGCATTTTTAGAAAACTAATCAATAGATCACTAAGTATATTTTTTTCAATACGTAATTTATTAATATCACTTTCAATATTTTTTATTTCCCAATTAATTTTTATATTTAATTTATATTTAAGCATTTAACAAAAAATATAAAATGTTATGATACATGTAAGTATTAAATTTCCATTATCAATGAAACATACATTGAGAAGTAACCAATGAAAAGAAGCAAGTGTGAAAGGTGATTTTTGTGGACGATATGGTAAGGTCTCATAGGACACAATAGGATTTAAAATTTCTGTTTCAGGTTTTCAACGCACAACCACGACTAGAAATATTTAAAAAAAATATTTTATTAAAAACAAAAAATTATGAAAAACATAAAAATAATAACATAACAATCATCTGTTGTTTATAGTTTGACATTGACTAATATTGTGTTTTCTTCTATTGTTTAGCTATCGACAAAATTTGGCGGTTGATTTCATCGTGGCGGAATTGGCCTTTGAATCATTGGAGAAGTTTTATGAATTTGTCGCTGAGTTCGAATTGGTCTTCACTGATTCAGAACGTAAGCAACTCGACTGCAAGACGAGCAGTTCTTCTATAGGTGCTTGGTAGAGACTTTCAATTATCTCGAAAAACAGCAAATAGCCCTGGTTTTAATTAACCACAATTCAAATGAAATCTGATTGTGCATAAATTGAATTTTTCAATTTCTATGCTTCCAAATCGCTTTACGGAATCGTCAAATTTCATCTGACGATTTCAAAGCAGTTAAAAAGTATTCTCAACTAATATTATCAACTCATTCTTTGATATCGAAAAAATGATTCTAAAAAAATGGTCCATTCGTTCTTATCATCGGATCTTACATGTTCTAGAATAATGTAAAATGAAGTTTTCATGCTTAAAAAACTTTAATAACGAGACAAGAATTTACTGCGCGTGACTAGTATGACAACAACGATTCCAGTTTATATTAGATGATATATTAATCGATATCAATTTTTTCGAAAATTATTCTCAATGTGTCAACGATCATATTTTACCTTCAAGATATTTGTGATAGGTACCTGGTTGGAGGATCGGATATTTGGAATGGTACAAATAGCGGCTCATCATTACCTATTTGAAACGATTGAACTGGAAAATCGTACACTTTTGAAGGGCTTAGTCGATTTGTTCTATTCCAAATATGGCGTTCACTCTATATTTGAATGATAACACTATATGTGTAAACATCATTGTACAAAATCGTCAATTCTCTTGTAGACCAAAACGTCAAGGGATGTGTCAAAAAGATTTCTGGAAAAGTTCTTCATTTCCAAACTTATCGTGATAGGTTGTTGGCTCACTATCAGATTTTTATTTTTATGAGTCCTGCATTTCTTCATAGCAGTGCTTGATCTTGTTTATTTACTATTTTTGTACAGACCTAAATTATTATCATTGATTATTAATACTATAAAAATGATTTTGCCTTTAGCTACATGTAAATATATTATAACATAAGGCATTGTAAGATATAAATGGTGTAAATATATCATGAATTTTTGCATTACGAGTGACACTTCTTCGCTCATTCGTTAGTTGCGTATGATGATTTGTACAGTTTCTTCGCAGTTAGATAAATTCCAATATTTTATTTTTTCAATCAGTATGCTCTTCCTGTCATTCTTTAAGTTATTTCCCCTTAACATACCATTGGATTTCATCGCTTTAAAAGTAACTTCTCAAATATTTCGTATTAATTTCTTCAATATCATTTATTCTAAAGCATTTCTATTATTTGTGAAAATTCGCTACAAAGATAATATTTAAGTCACGAAAATAAAAAACTTCAAAAATAAAAAATTTCATTGGGTCAACAAAGAAACACCAAAATTCAGAGTTGATTCCACTCTAGAACTTATAGTAGTAACAATAAAATATACAAAAAAGAATCATCGCTCAGTTCAGCATACACTCACCTGGGATCATAATATTAGAAAATGATAGCCATTTGAGAATAAATTTGGAGCAAATGGCAGGGCTTGCAAAATGTTTCTCTCGTTAAAACTGACAGAAACAAAAAACAAGTACGTATGTTTTGGCACCTAAAAAAATTCACACGCTAGGGACTGCTCAGTCGGAGGAAAAATTTCATCTGTTCGTCGGAAGCGCCAGGGATACAAGATTGAAGAAGAAGACTATTATAACATGTAATAAGAAAACATCACCAATAGCCGCATTTGAATTCAAGCATCCGTCTAGATTTTAACAAGTATATACGACTCAAAATTATGTTTAATTATATTATGTTCATTCATCATTTTTTTGTTGAGTGTGCGACTTATTCATATATAAATATATATAAACATATATAAAACTAGTAAATCAGGAGGGATATTTATCGCGGGTATATAATAGGTGTACATAAATTAATGTTGGTTTTTGTTTGGGTCTTATTGAAAAGGGTTCAGACGATTTTCAATTTACATCATGAACCACAGGATGTAATTGTGTGTACAATATATATTATTAAATTTAACTGCAAGAAGGATCAGCGTGCATCATCTAATATATGAAGTATAAAATAATAAAAGAGTAGTTATTTTTTCAAATTGCATTTGTTATTTTTTACTTTTGGTTTTTACTCTGCCTTTTTACATTTTTATCCTTTTTCCATGCTAATTTATACTGCCGGTGTAATATTTATATAATTTTTGTATATAATGTAACTTAATTCGTCCTTTAATTACACAATCACCTAATTATAATACAGTATCAAGTGTATACATGTATAATCGCCATATCACGATAAGTTCATATACATAGATTTTTTTGATTATTAAAATATTGATAAAATAAATGAAAAAAATCTTAAGTGTTTTGAAAGATACAAAACGTGGTGATTATATTTCATCTTTCGATATTATTTATTCTTTTTTTTATTGTTATTTTTTAAAGACTTTGAAAACATAATATATTATATAATAATGATGAATATTTCTATAAGTAATTACGATAACAATAATAGTAATTTTAATAAATAATAATAATAATGATTCTTTTAATCAAACTCTAGTTACATATATTAATAAATAATTTTTTACTCTCACTATCTCGGATCGATTTATGAATTTATAATAATGGAAATGATTAATGAACGCGATTGTTATGTTTACTTTAATTCTTGTGTTTTTCGAGCACTTTCGTGGCGATTTGTATATTAAATAATTAAATTATTGTTGGTCGACATAGAATTCATATTATCGATTCTTCTTTACACGGAGAGCGAAACAAAACTGTTATACTGAGTTATGTTGCGTTTGAGTATGTCGGCACATGGACCAAGCACGCGCTCGAAGCGCGCGCGATCCAGTTTGACACATTTGAGTGGGCCTCGTGCTACCACGGTAGCTGCTCTCGGCCTGTCCAGTAAGAGTGCTATTTCACCTGGAAACATGGGTTTGTATGAAAAATCTTTCGATTTCGTACTCACGTTCGGTGACAAATAAAATTTGAAATAAAAAAATCAAGAACAAGGTAGGTGTTTACCAAAGTAATCCGAAGGCCCAAGTCGTCCGACCTCTGCGGGCTCTTCGAGTTCTGTGCGTTGTTGCAAGACAACTGCTGTGCCTTCGACAATAATGTAGAAATCTTCTCCGGGCTCTCCCTGGCGCACTATCGTCTCAGAGTCTTCGAATGCGACTGGCTCGAGCGCGTCGGCTACCGTTAGTCTTTCCCATTTTTCAAGTGATTCTGTTCAAGTCAAAAAAGTATTAAAGTCTTCGTCACAATATCAACAAATGAGAAAAAAAGCTCAGCTCACCGAGAATAGAGACTCTGGATAAAAATTCTTCGTACATCTTGCGCTTTCTAATGGTCGAACCCATAAGAATACGTCGATACGAGTCACGGTCGATGCCCCAAAGCTTTACATCAGTTTTAGCCCTGACGGTAGCTGCTCTCGGAGTCCCGTAGATTAAAGCTAACTCCCCAAAGCTGCCACCCTCACCAATCGTTGTCACGAGCTCACCGTTTACGAAAATTTCCACTTCTCCTTGATCTATCACATAGAAATTGTCACCTTCATCGCCTGTAAAATAATAAAGAAAAAAGTTAATGGGAATTGATTTTGCTTTCGTGAAATTGACGCGGACTAAAAAAACGCGCGATTGATGCGAATGATGAAGAAGCAGTACTAAACTATTATGAATCCGCCAGTTGAGGTGTGAAGCTTTAATTCTGTGCACGACGTCATGGCGGACCTTTAACGCTTGATTTGCTCGAGAAAAGGAAGAACAGATGACACGATACTCCACATAGCTACGCGTACGTAATTGATAGATTATCAGAAAATTCGATGCATTTACGCGAGTATATATATGGGTCATATCACAAAATAGTTGATAGTTCAAAAAATGGAATTGAAACAAAGTATGTACTTTTGAAGAGTACATTGTAAAATCTCAAAGTTGGAATATGATTTTTCAAATTTTATTCTGCTTCCCACGGGTGAATATGAAAAAATTGTTGAAACATGATTTTTGATGTAAAATTTGATGAGGATTTCAAATTTGATGTCAAAAATCATATTCTGAACCTCCAAATCCTTAGACTTCTAAACTTGAGTGTCATGGCCAAAAATAAACATGTTCAACGATACAGGAGTCCCTCGTTATACGCGGATTTATTATCCGCGGAATTCGTTATTCGTTGTACATCAAAATACAACTTCTGAAAAATTTTGGTCATCGGTTGAAAATCAGAACTAATTCTTCAGCTGTCGAAAGACCTAAAAACATAATTTTTTATGAATTTTACATGTTTTTAGGTCTTTCGACAGCTGAAGAATTAGTTCTGATTTTCAACCGATGACCAAAATTTATCAGAAGTTGTATT
>CACVKI010145103.1:0-18671 GCA_902732785.1 Trichogramma evanescens | reverse complement strand
GTATCGATGAACATATTACAATATTGGCCATATCGCTGGATACGAACATGTTTATTTTTGGCCATGACACTCAAGTTTAGAAGTTTAGGGATTTGAAGGTTCAGAATATGATTTTTGACATCAAATTTGAAATCCTCATCAAATTTTACATCAAAAATCATGTTTCAACAATTTTTTCATATTTACCCTTGGGAAGCAGAATAAAATTTGAAAAATCATATTCCAACTTTGAGACCCTGCAAAATCCAAGAGGGATAGACCTAGAGGGCTGAAATTTTCAGGATTTTCATTTTTCAATGTACTCTTCAAGAGTACATACTTTGTTTCAATTCCATTTTTTGAACTATCAACTCTTTTGTGATATGACCAGCAAATACTACGTAGCATAGACACGCTCGCTTCTGCATAGCTGAATTAACTTTTTATTTTTTTTTATTGAAATTTAGTGTTTTAAATCGATTATTAAAATTTTTAATAATGTATAAGCTTCGCGAATATTTATGAAAAAGCAAAAAAAATATTTTATGAAAATCATACATTATGTCTAAAATCAGATATTTTTCTCATTTTATATCGGAAAATCGATCGAAATCCAGAAATTCTGTAGACTGCTATCATTTAATTTGCAACTCGAATATGAATAAAACCAATGCATCTTTTTTCCAGATTCATCTGGCTTATTTTTGATAATTTCCATTAAATAATAAACATTGAAATTTAAATTAAATAGAGATTAAGGCCATTCTATAGACTGTTTGAAAAACTTTTATAATCTCATGAATAAATCTTAAAGTTCATGTATTCGAAATAATACCTTTTTACTTGATTTTATATTTTACTAAACTAGACGAAGAAAGATAAAGATGATGATACATTACTTCAGATGCTCCTTTGGGTTCTTTATATAAACTGGATTGTACAAAAATTTGGCAAAATTATTAAATAAATTTTTCGAAAAAATACTTTGTATACGCGAAAAATAATTTTGGAAGTTATGCCTTTCACCGTATATCTATGATAAACCAGAAAAAAGTCGATTCCGGTACTTTATCTGAGATGGCAGAAAACATTTTCTGTGGCTTGAAGTCAATTATTTTGCAAGTATATCATAAATCTTGGCATATAATATATATTTAACTATTCTTAACTGCAATAATAAATTTTGAAAATTCTAATAATGAATTATTGGCCAAGTTTCAAAAGATTATGTATATATAGCAATGTACGAATTATAATTTTGACATTCCACCTATAAATAGCCTTCGGTAAACGCGGGCGTAAGGCATAAGCAGTCGTTAGATTTTATTCATAAGAAATAAGCAGCACAAGACTCTTATAATAGAGACAGTTCAATTAAATAGCCGGTGATCGTTTTTTACGAGAGCGAACAAAGTGCGCCTCTTGGTTGAATTCGACACTTGATTCAAATAAAAGACAGCCGCAGTGTTCGCGTCGAGATTGAACTTGTAATATCTGATCGACAGCTTTGGTCTATGAGCTTTGCTCGGCGGCATTGAGTACATATTTTGGATAAATAGAGAGAAAAAAATTATACTCACCCTGGCGAATAATGGCCTCGCCGGGCATGAAAGTAACTGGAAACATGGCGTCGAATATGTCCGAACGCTCGTTTTCGTCGAGATGAGCAAAGAGTACGTTTTTCGCTATGGCTTTGCTCAGCGCTGCCATAGTCTTGTAGTCCTTTGGGACGACCTTTTTCACGTAACTGGTCGCATCCTCCTCGGTCACGGGTTCCGCGGAGATGCCGCCGCGCCGTCGCGGTACCTGTGGTCCTTGCTGACCTGCTGGCATGTCCTCCGTATCCTCGGGACTAGCTGCAGTTTGCTGTTTGGCGTCGTGCGCTTGCTGCGGAACCCAAAAATGAAGAAAAAGTCAGCTTCTCACTTGGACACAAAATTACGGGCGTTGTTATTTCTATGATATTGCCAAGTTCAGACGAATCGAAATGAAAAAATGATCGCGAGCCTAACGAAACGATTCAAAATTCGATCGAAAGCACTCGCGATCTTTAAAAATACTCTCGGTTATTTTTGCTTAAACTTCCACGCGCGCACGGCTGTATACGAACAGTCGAAAACAGATAAACAATAACAAGCCGTTCGTTCGTCGATACAAACTTAGCGTGCACGTCCGATTGACACTATCTTTAATTGCCACTGCCGTTTGTGAGCATATTTATGCAAATTGCAAAGAACAAAGTACTGGTGCCGTCGTCATTGCGCTCGGCAAGATCCGGTCGCGGCCTAAGTAGAAGCACGACTGCCAGACTAACTGCCTCATACGTTATTTGTTCCCTTCTCTATGTACGTAATTTTTTCTCGGCGCAGCAGCCAATGTTGCGAAGAAACTTCACATAAAATAATACCCCTATCACACGCTTATCGTGTACCAATATATTGAAGGTTTTTCTCTGTATTTATATACACACACGCGCCAATGCACATGCTCTTGTGCGAGCTTGATGAATATATATTACACCTTATACATATATAGACGATCGATTTTATACAGTAGCCGATAAGATCAAACGAAAACTAGGCGAAAGATATATGTATAGAAACAAGAAGAGAGAAAAAGAGAGATGAGAAGAGGACAAAGTGTGCTGCTGCTTTTCTCGAGGATAGTTTTATATGCTGCTGCTGCTACAGAGTCGCAGCACTAATGAACTGTGTTATGACTTTAGACCAAAACAACGCAAATCAGAAAAATGCAATATTTTCTTAATAAAAATAAAAACCAATAAACTACATCATTTTTATTTTAATTATTAATGCAACCATTTTATTTTAAAATTTCTATGATTTTGGTGTGGAAATCATAAAGTTACCATCTGATTAAGGTAAATATCTGCCTTTACATCTAAAGCCGCTTCCGATAAGATTTACATACATCAGAATTTACATTTTGGAAATTTCAATAAATTAAAACCCGGCATTAGCAAATAATATTTAGAAATGGTAATTTAAAGTAATTTCAATATGATTCGTAAGAAATTCTAAAAATATATCCAGCATTTAATCATATAATATATAATTCCAACTTGAACCTATTAAAAATTTGAAATTTCCAAAATAAATAGAGTTATAAAAATGTAACTACAGTGGCAGTTAGAAAGCAACATTTTATCCCAAAATTTTGTTTTATTCCTCGCATACTTTAACTAATTAGTTTTACACGATTTTCTCGATAATAAAATGTAATAGTGAGTTTATTAAAGATGTTTTACAAAAGCATTATTAAACAATTTATCATGCAAATTAATTTAAAAATTTTTATTAGCAAAAATATCTCTTCATTGAAAAAAATTATAGTCAAAAGTTACATTCAACACAATTAATTTTTTTTTTATACCCTTGGTACATTCATACGCGAACCATACTATTGACCCATACATCTCTAAACATATGGGAAAATCTCACAAACCCTTGACCGACTCATACTGGAATTTGAATTTTTTCATATCATAAGCACAATGATGAAACTTTGCAAGCCATTTAAATGGGTTACAAATTGTTCAATTTCAACTATGAACATGATCTAGGAATCTTCCTCAAATATTTTTTTAGTAAGAAATGTGTACAACCTCAAAAAGTTATTTTTAACATTTGTTCACATAAAAAAAACTGTTTATTAACTTTATTATTGAAAAAAATACTCTACACGATTAAAATACACTTTTAATGTTTAAGAAAAATAAGATTCAATTCAAATTATTTGTATAAACTCAAAGTATGAGTCATCTACTATACTGTCAAGTTGCAGCTTTTTGACATAAGCGGTTAGGTCGACATACATCATAAACAAATTTCGTTGCGGATGCTCATGTTGCGGACGCGACATTTCTCTGTAAATTCTTTATTTTATAAAACGTATGCTCTGATTGGACATTTTATGACTTAAAAATCTTAGGGAACGTAATAATCTAAACTATCAAAACCTAAGTTAAGGTTGAAAACAATAAATTCCTTTTGATATCACGCGTTGCGGATGCGACATGCAATTTGTTCGTTTCAATTTTTGAAATTTTACCTACGGTTAAATGAATTAAAAATACAATTTATTCAACATGCTATGGGTTTATAATATAAGAAAAATGATCAATTTTCTTAATATTTGGGTGCGAACTATACTTAAATTAGATTTGATCATTATTTTTTTAAATTATGTCGTGTTGCGGACGCGACATCGGAAATCCATAACAAAGTTTGAAAGCTCGTACCATTGTTATGGAAGCTCAATCGTGTCAGTTTTTGAAAAGATAACATGTAATTAGGTTTTTTATTTAATATAATCTCATTTCGAATAAGGCATTCTTTAAAAATATAATTTATAAATTAATAAATCATCAAAAAATTCGTCGATAATAAATGAAATTTTCCATTTTTCGAGCATAAACGTGGTAAATAGAAATAATCATTATGAGAAAGTAATAAATTAAAAAATACGTTAGAAATCTTACAGATTTGATGAATCTCGTGATATTTTTCAAATCATCATTTACCGAATAGTTTATAATAATTCATCAAAGTGCCATAACATAGGTTAAAGGTTTGTGAGATTTTCCTATATATGAAAAAATTGTCCCATGTTTCAGTAGTATAAATTTCTGCGTGGGAAGCATCAAAACAATATGTAACTTTAAATAAAAATTATATTTATAGCGGATTATTATTCACGCGCAACTTCATATTTTTTCATGTGAAAGCTCTTTGAGCTGATTATTTATGAAAAGACGTGTCTTTCAAATATGGTCTTTCATTACATTGTTTATATATAAAATAGTAATTTATAGCACTGTGCTAAATTCACGTTTAGGCCCCCTTTGGCGAGATATAAGGTGCTTGCAATAGCGTCGCTGTGCAATAATGAGCAGCTTAAGTCACGGCAAAGCGTGCCTTAAACGTGAACTTTAGCCACACAGTGCTATAAAGGTTAGTTTCGGCTGAAGTAGCATGAAAAACTTTTAGAGAAATATTCAGAAAAATGAATCGAAATGTTAATTTTTAGTCTGACTTCGATATTAGCGTGTACAGTTTGAAATAGTCTTCCCAAAGTTTCATCTTTAGTCAAGCTTTCATTTTTTTTATTTATTATACAGCGGCCCCAGCAGCACATCGTTGCTACAAACTGAAAGTGGCATTTTATTGTTTCTTCTGTCTGGAGCAGCATTGTGCGGAAGCATGTTGATATAAAACAGTACAATCTGTTAATAATTTATTTATGAACGAATAATAAAATACGTGACTAAGACTGGTTAGAAATCAAATTGTGGAAATGATCGATTTTTCCATGAGAAATGTGAATAATATAAAATTAAATCTATAATAAAATTATTGTGGTAAAAATGGGCGCTTCAGTGGTAACTGTAGTATTTTAAAAAATCCCTACCTCAGTCCCGAGTGATTTTAGGATAAAAATGCTGGAAAGCTTTTTTACTGAAAATTGTCCAAAATTTAACAAAAAAAAAAAAATGTCGCTACTGTTCACATATTAACAATATACAACGAAAAATCTAGTCGATCACTACGATCCCGACTTTCATCGATCAACAAATGTACTGAACTTCCTTAGAACGTCGACTAATATATATTTTTATACTTGAATCAAATAGGGAAAACGTAAATGGTTTGTTCTTCTTGAAGAAGAAAAGAAATCAGATTATGTAATTTTCTGCTTATTGAAGAACCGCAAACATGAAATGATTGAATAAAGTGAAAAGTTAAATGTAGAGTCTCAAATTGTTAATGACATAGTAAATGAAACATATTCATTTCTTATCGAATATTTTCTGTGTAAATAAGTGATGCGAAAATTGAACGTGCTTGAATGATAATAAGAAGAATAATGAGGGGAAAGGCAGCTAGATTGTTAACACGCGATTAATCTGTTTGTCAAAATTTGCATGCCATACTTAAGCGGAAGACTAATCGATGGGGCAAACATCAATATTGAGCTCGACCGAAGCATGCGTCTCGCGTATCTTCTAATCGAACGCGTGTTCGCGACACGCTCTCTGCGCACACAAACCGCTAATTAAGTCCTCGTCGTCACTGCTGCTGCTGTTGCTGCTGCTATGCATTTTATCAATCGAATCGATATGGCCGTCCATATAACGAGCTTTTACAAAAAATATCGCGCCGCGAAATATCGCTGGAATTTCCAACCTAAGCCTCGTTTCTGAACGATTTCTTAAATCTCGTGAGTTTCAGCGCCTGGGTTTTTTTCCTTTTCGACTTTACTTCTCTCTTACTCTCGAGTTTTATAAATAAAGTAAGCTACGCGTAGTCTTGCTCAAAAGCTGCTCTCTTTCTCTCTCTTCCTCTCCCATCTGCCATTTATAAATCCGCGACGAGGCGCAAAATTATGTACGCAAGCTCCATGAAGTAATGCGTGCACGTACAAACCACACATGCTTTCTCATCTAATACCCTTATAATAAGAATAGTCGTTCGCAGCGAGTAAAGCGAGTCGTTGAATACTCTAATGCGAGTATTTCTCGGCCTTAAATAATATCGTGAGCACTCGGAAAAGTAAAGCCAAAGCTCGTTCTACAGCAGCTCATTCGCGCTTGCTCTCTCTCTTTCTCTCTATCTCGTTGTTTGATGTAAGCAAGTGCAAAAGAGGCAAAGAGAGAATGACCTGCTTACTTCGCGCGGTTCCGCATACCAGTCCAAAAGCTTGTGACTACCACTCACTACTTGGAGTGTGCACATGTCTGTATAACGCTGCACAAGTGAAAGATTCGCCACGATGACAATTTTGGTCAAAAGTTGGTCATGAGCATGCACAGGATCGCACGGGTGCTCAGACATGCAGGTATGTTCCAAGTCGAGCTTTATTTGCAAGCTCTCAAATGTCAGCGGGACTTCACCTCAATCCTTGAACGCAATTCTATGCTATTATAATTGTTTTCGATTAAAAATGACAAACTTTCTAATTGCAACTCTGGAGTTGATAGTTACAAGTAACTAGTATATTTAATTTTAACTATCAATGAATATGAGCGTATCACACAAAGCTTTTTTTTGGTATGTTTCAAAAGTATATTTTGACACATTAAAAAAACTGAATTAAATTTTGAAAGATCACATACTTAATGTTTTGAACTTTCATTGTGATGAAAAATGGTAAAGAATTATACATATTTTATAAACTGTGATCTATTAAAAAGTGTCTCAAATATTTTTAATGGATGCCTATTTTTTTGAGAAAAAAATGTTTGAACATTGTGTACCAAAGCTCCAATAAGTTGTTTTTGAAACATTATTCTATATATTAGACTGGTACTTATTTCCCAACGTGTTTTCTTTTTTCCAAAGTCTTTTTTAAATGTTTGGGTCTAAAAAGTAAGAAAAACTAGAGACTTGGTACAAAAATTAATCGTTAACCCATGCCAAGAATAAAAAAATCAAAATCGATTTTTAAAAAAAGATTTCTAAAATATCTGTGAAAATTCATACGTGTTTTTTTATTAATAATTAACGTTAATTGGTAAATTAAATAGTAGATATTATTCCTATCTCAGAATTAATTCAGTGTTAAAATGAAGACGTTTTTAATCATTGCAAAAATCTGCTAGTCACGAAAAATTTGAATATCGAAAATCGTGGAAAAACGTTGAACAATTTTACTTTTATAGTTTTTAATTACTCTGGATAAGGGGATACTTAAATCATAAATTAAAATATTGAACAAGAGAATAAGGGATTAATTTAAAAATTATGCCAAAGGAAATCAAATAATGCAATTACTTTTAAATTGTTGGGTGCTACTTTTTCGCGTAATTATTAAACTTTATTTGTCATTGCCACTAATTTAATTTAAAATATTGAGTTCTTAATTTTAATTTTTAATTTTATCTACGTTCCTAGATTCCCAAGATAGTATTTTTCAAATGTCTAGGGTATTCTGATCATTGAACTGTAACCTATTTTCTTCAAAATATACGCCCACCCACAACATACACCCATATAGGTAAAGCACATACATGCGTGCATGAGAGGTTCTATGTTACGACAAGATCACTTTTATTTAAATCACGCCATCTTCAAGTAATAAATCTGTTTTTTTTTTAAGACATTTGATTTTTTCTTGTTATTTTCTCTAAATAATATCTATTCCAATAAAAAATGATTTGGCTGCATTAAAATTTAATAAAGCACAAACTTCGATGGTCAAAAAAAAAGTAAAAGCATGTTAACGCACGTTACGATTTTAAAATTGAAATCTGAAGAAAAATTCATTAAAAATCATTTGGTAGATCAAAATTTATTCTGCAACTTCGTATAATAAGTAATATTGTTGAATAACTATTACTGGAGACCTAATTTCATGAAATTTAAGAATATAGCATAAATTCTTGAAATTTAATTAAAAAATAATAACTCGTAGCAAAAGTGTAAAGCTCTACATCATGACAATGACATGAAAAATTTTACGTTTGCTTAAATCGATTCAAAACAACTGTGAGATGAGCAGAAATGTGCGCGCTTGCAGCGTCTGTCTCTGCACACAACGGCCTTGGTGGCACACAGTCGGTCGGTCGGTCGGTCTCTCTCTCTCTCTCTCTCTCTCCTCTCTCTCTTTTTTACACACACACACACACACACACACACACACACACACACACACACACACACATAAACTTTTTCATAAGTATGAGGTAGCTGTGCGCATGTGTAAACTTTTTGCACATATTTGAAGCTTGTGCGCCGAGATTCAGGCACAATTACCGGGACAAGGACGTTTTTTCGCTGTGCACTTTTACGAGATGAACACAATAAGGAAAAGGGCTACTGCGTTGACACCCAATAAGAAAATAATGTACTTTTTTGCTTTTAAAAACTTTTGATGAATATATATCGTCAATAGAATCTAATCTTATCAGTGAATTCTATATGGGTTATCTGTGCATCACAAAAGCAGACTGATACGTCACACGACAACAATTTTTTATCTTAATTGATTAATTTATGTTTCGGTATAACGATCAATAATGCGTTTATACAATCCTTTAATTACAAAAAAGGTATTGTGTTGGACTTGCGTGCGTACGCTAAAGTCAATAAACCATTAGTAAAGTATTTTAATTTTTGACACGCAGGCGCGTCTTCAGTAATTGCTTGATGCTTGTGCTGCAACTTATTGTACATCGTGTGACGCTTTTTTTGCTAATATACTTTTTATGCTTACTTTGCCAAGTCAATTCGGTAAGACAAAAACAACGAAAAAACAGTAAACGTTACGAACCTTCGTTTTCGTGCATAGCTTTATTGAAAGTAAACGATTGCTATTAATTTTTCTGTTTGTAAAAAATAATTTCATTGCGAATGTTGGCTGGAGAATAAGGTAGTGAATTTCATTATTGTACATTTTTTTGATAGAAACATAAATGTTGCAGTTCATGTAACATTAAAATGCGGTATAATATGGATTAGTTTTCATTTCTTTAAAAATGAAATACCAATTATCGTATGGACATTATAATTTGTTTCGAGTCGAGTTCAATAAGTAAGTGTACTGTAAAAAGTACTTGCTCGAGTAGAATCTTAATTCATTTATATCATAGAATGTACACATATGTATAAATATAATTTTTTTATAAAATAAAAATACATTGACGTTGTGTGCGTATGATGCTTTTATCTTTGAGCGAATAAAGCTTGTTTTTTTACTCGGTCAAAAAAAGGTCTAATAAGTTTAATTTTCAAGTACATGAATTTATTATGTTGTGAGTTGAATCAAAAGACTAAAACTAACACTTATCATATGCGATTGCGATGCTTAATTACAAATACACTTAATAAAAATGTTACATAAATTATGCCAATCATCATAAATGTGTGGTTCGTATTATGCATGCAACAGCATTTAATGTTTTAAAATTTTAGTGCTTGAATATTTTAAATGATTAAAAGATATTCAATCAGTCCTAACATCGATGCTATTTTCAGTGTTGCTTATAATGAAACGCAAGTTATATTTTAAGGGTACTTCATCAAGTATTTTTTACATTTTTTTAAAGAATATTTAAAAGTGAATAATGTTCCGTAAATCCATGTGTTTTAAGAAGCGTCACATATCTTTGTTATAATTATTATATACAATAAAAGTCCACGTGAATCATTTGTTTATAGTTATAAAAAGGGTAGATAGTAATTTGAATTCTGTATCGAAACTCGTGTTTCAAAAGTTCTTTGTTACCAATTCAAGTAAAATATTAATAGATACCTTACCGGAAAATTTTAAATAATTTTATTATTAATAAACAATTTGATCAGTGAGTGTTTGGTGGTATGGCCAGTGATATAAATGAACATTCGATGCAAATTTTATTTTACAGTTTATACGTGACGCGTACGACTTTTACGTCATGCAACTTATAAACAAGTGAATTATTATATTTTCATTTTCAAATACAAATGAATAACAGAATTTTAAAAGACTGAAAAAGATTTTGGTAAGTCCTCGAATAGTCAATTATTAAAAAACTAAGGATGTAATTAGTTTCAAAGAGTAAGCAAGGATTCGTCGTTTATTTATAAGGGTGTAGTGACTGCATATCATTTTTATTAAAATAAAAACTTTACCTAATTTGTTCGTAATATGTTTTTTCAGAACTTCGAATGAATAAAAATGTGTGAATTAAAAGCAAACCACCTGTTGTTCTCGTGGTAAGAAAGAAAAAAGGAAATAGCAACCTGTATTTTAATGAAGTTAGAAAATGATTGTTAACTCTTAAGTCTCGTTTTAGTGAATCTAATAACTCATAAAGATTTTTAAAACACTCTAGTTTTCTTTTCGAATAGTGAAAATTAATTTTCTAATATATTGAAATACTTTATCTATGAATCGTCCAGTCGATATTAATAAAGCAGAGAAATAATCATGTTTAGCATTAGCAGATGCAGAAAAGTAAGTACCTCAGCCATACCCGTTGTACCTTCCTTTAGATATAGTAGATATTCGTCGCCGGTAGCGGCGTATGCAATGAATTGGCTGAATCAGTTTGTGTCTTGGTATTTTTGAAAAATATTTCTTCCTCTGGTTTTCTTAATTCTTTACTATTCTTGCTCAAAATAATATATCTCCATTTATATATAAATAAATACTTTCACTACTTTTTTTGGCCTCGATATATAATCGTATTAAAATGTTTCTTGACTATATTTGTCTACAAATGTAAGCATTACATTGCAAACTTTCAATGAAAAAAAAATTTTTTCACAATAATTTTTCAAAAGCACCAGTATTTAAAATTTTACCCTTTATCAATCAAAATTATTGTGAGCCACTGCATAAAAAATTGATTTCACAGATAGAATAAAATGCAGTTCGCGTAATGTGTGTGAGTAGCAGCTAATTTAAATAGCTCCGTACCTCTGAAGAATTCACTGTACACTGACGAATCAGAAATTTTTACTTCGCCCGCGTGCTGTGAGTTGGTTATATTTCGAACGCGCCGTCGCGAGCTGCTATGTTTAGCGGCGACGCGCGCATCGAACGTTGTCCTATATATCTCTTATGAATCGCATGTAAAGCGTAAAAATTATTTTCATGTGCAACATTGTTAAAATGAAGATAAAAATGTTGGATCATCTCATTCTAGAGTCGTATTTATTATTGAGATACCGAGAAAAACAATTTTTTGAGATAAAATAAATAAAGCACGTAACCTCAATTAAATAATACAATTTTTAAATGATCTATTCTTTCAAAAGCATTTTTTAGGTGTCTTGGTATCACAGCTCATAAAATACGTGAAATAATACCTTCTATAATTTGAAAACTATCATAAATTACCGCGCCGATTTGCGAGTGGGATAAACTTGCAATATTTCCCCTTCATAATCTATCCTCAACTGCAAATCAATTTTTTTTACTTCGTTTTTACAAATACCTAATAATATTCTGACTTATAGACTTTATTCTACGTTTCTCAAATAGGACTTTTTGTATCGTAGGTCACTTTAAATAGTCTGAAAACGATCTTACATAGAAAATAAATGCGTCCTCAATTTTTGTAAAATTTTACACCATTTCAATTACAAGGTTCGTTGCTGCACTAGTAAATAAAGGTATTCGATTGGTACCCATAGAATGTTTAAATTTCAAGCTTCGCTATAACAACAGTTGTACACAAAAATTGATTTATTTTTATGTTTGCACCAAGAAAATTGACATAATAAACTAAAGCAAATAAAAAATAAATATTCGCCAAAAAAAGGATCGAACATCAAAATCACAAAAGTGCGAAAAATACAGTTTTTGGTATTTGTATCGTAAATTACTATTTTGACTCAGAAACTTTTCAGATTAATATTATCCAAATATAATATGTTACGTGTTCTGTATTTCAACATGAGCGTGCATTCACAAATGAAATTTCACGTTCGAAAGGTACGACATCAACTGAATGAACACAAGAGCAAGAAGTGACTGAATATGTGTATGCCTCTGAATTTCGTGATTCACACTTCTATACTAGTTTAACATCTTTTTTTAATATAAAAATAGAATAATAATTAAAATAATAGAGTAAAATATAATTAAAATAATAAGTCTTTGAAATAAATCTTTAAATATAATGTAATAAAATTTTAATGATAAGAATTCTGTGACGAATAAGTTTTTTTTAAAAAGATAAGAATATGTTAACTAAAATGAGTTTCTAAGATAGAATAGGTGTAAGGTTGAAACCAACTGGACATTCTGTTGTTTTTGATGTTTGTTCGTAAGAAACTTAAGGCAAAATCTTTGGATGATAAACTTATCTTACAGTCCGTAGTTGGTATAATCATACTTGAATTTATATTTTTTTCGACAATTAATATTTAAGGAAGTAATATTTCAGAGTTTATCAACAGGTTACCTTAAAAAACACCGTTCCGTACCTTTAAATAAATCGTTTGGGCTTTATAAAATTTAAAAATAACCTCAGCTTATTATCAAATTTTTGTAGATAAAAAGTGAAAAAAAATTAAAAATGATATTAGTCTTGATTAATTTGCAAAGGCACAAGAATAGAATAAAGCAATAGGCATTTGAATTGAAGCCGCTAAAAAAAATTTTTAAGGTCAAGTGTAGAGAAATAATAATAATAGAAGAAATATAATACTTCAACACAATAACAACGAATGTAGCGTAAGTAAATGTGTGTATGGAGTGATAACGAGTAGAGAGCGGCATAACATCATGATACTTTTCTAGATTGAGGGGAGTTAAATCATCTAGTTTCGTGATTTTTCTGCAATATTCAACAAAGAATAATACTACTATATGAGAATTCAAGCGTAGTATGTCACAAACATAAAATAGATATCATTTTATATAGAATAATTATGTATAATTTTTGGCAAAGTTATTAAAATTTTACACATTGTAGAGAGATTAATTTCAAACTCGAATTTGATCGAAAACTTGAGACCAAATTTTCTAATATGGTGAGAAAAATATGTTAATTCACTTTTTACAAAACGAAATTGGTTTATTTGAATGCTGTATCGCTAAGTATACATGAGAACCAAGGGTCACTGTAGGCAATATAAACTATAACTATAACTATAACAATATATAACTATACTTGCACTAACTATACTTTTCAGAACCGACTCTTAAGGGGTTTCAAGATTGAAGACGACTATGACACACTAAGTGGCCTCGATTCACCAAACACCTCATGCGTGAAAACTAATCGATACGCGATATAAATTATACTTCAAGAAAGGCATATGCTTAATATTTTTTGAAAGAGAAAAGTGCCGTAGCCTGGCTTGAAAAAGATGTGGATACTAAAAATATTCGCAATATGCAATAAAGATGGATAAATAAAAACCAATTTTAATAAATGCGAATGATTTACAATTTCTATGATATCATGTATGTCATTATTCTATGATTTTTCAGCAAATTAATAGTTACATTACAAATAACACATTTCACTCGAATGTAAAAAATGACTAGTCACTGCAGTTTTTTACATCGCTGAATATAATAAATTCTCGATCCGCTGAATTAAAGAAGGTTTTGACTTTTTATTAAAATTATAATGCTCCATTGCATGTGCCACTAAAAAAATTGGTACAGAAAATATATGCTTATGTGAATTAGTTATATTTGCAATGGATGATTTTCCCTTTTTTTAATAGATTTCAACCACTAAATCACTTGGCTATTCTCTAATAACACTAGCGAATTTAATTCTCGTTGTTTCGAAGGTTTAATAAGTAATTTCAACTTTCCATTTATGTATACTTATATGTATGAGACATACTGGATTGTCACGAAGTAATCTAAACTCTCAGCTGATTTTCACTCTTCTCTGCACTACGTCATCGAGAGCATAAAACGCAAGGATGACGCAACTGTGCACGGAGGGTTGTATTCTATATCGATGTGCATATCCTATCTAGATCATCATCGGACATTTTAACAAGTTATAACCATTTAACTGACCTTGAACTTGCGGCTAAAATATACGAGTGTATATTTATACATATATCATTGGATGAGAAAGAGAAAGCAACATGTATTGCGTGTTCAAAGTGCAATGTCTGCAGAGTAAAGTGCAAAGCGATAGAGCTATATAAAGCAGTAGAAACTTATAACTGGGCGATGTATACCACCTCTTTCACCCTTTGATTTTTAATTCTATTCTCATCATGACGCAAACTCTGTCGTAAACGTACACGCCCTTTAGCTAGAACGTCTGCGTCGTGTTGCCTACCTAGTCTTAGTATAGAATGAGATAACCTGATAATTTTCAAGAAATTGGTAAGCTTACTGCATAAATTGCTTACGAATTCATTTCGTACATTCTACGGTGTCAAAGTTGTGACTGCAAACAAATTATATTATATTGCAGCTTAAATCTTAGAAATTCAAATGAGTTTTCGAAACGAAACATACATATTAACTATGCATGATATGAAAATTATTTACTCTAAACATGCAAATAAATATGTTGGTGTTGAATGAAAATTGTGGCGTGACAAAATTAATAAATACCTGAATCAATTTTATTTGAAATTATAGTCAAACTTAAAAGTTGATAAAATATTTTATAATAATTTAATTTATCATTCATTTAAGCGAACGAACAATTGATCACTTTGTTTAAAATTCCTTAAAAGTGTTCAAATAAAATTTAAAAATTGTTCAATAGTGTATATTATATTCGACCGTGCTTACGAAGACAATCACTCATGCGAATGCGGTCAAAAAAATCTCTCTTAGAAATCTGCGGCGAAAAAAAACTCTCTTTCAAAGAAGCGGTCAAGAAAATCTTTCTAAAAAATCTGCGATCAAGAAAATCTCTTCAAAAAAATAAAAAAAAATTCAAAAAAATTCAAAAAAAAAACAAAAACAAAAAAAAATTTTTTTGGAGAGATTTTCTTGACCTTATCTTCGAAAGAGAGTTTTTTTTCTCCGCAAGTTTTCAGAAGAGATTTTTTTGATCGCGCATCACTGGATCGGTGATACTCTTCGTAAGCACGGTCGATATGGTTTCTTACACACAAAGAATGTAAAAAGATATAGAGTTCTTAACTGAAGCGATAAAGTTTTCCTTTTCACCGATTGTTAATCATACAAGAGACGAGAGGAAAAGGGTTTTTTTTTGCTTGAAATACAATTTTCGCATAGTGACCTGTCTGCTAACGCCATCTCTAGAGTAATTAATCCACTGATTGACCATTTTCAACCAGTAAATGATAATTTTTTGATATCCAATAATTGTATTTGTTTCTCGTTGTACAATGATTGAACATTTAAATAAGATACAATATTCTCTAAAGAGTTGAATAGCATCCATAAAAATGTATTTCTCTATACTTTTTTTGCATATTATATTTCGAAAAATGGTCATTCATTGGGCGCCGGTCAATCACTGTGTCAACATACATGAATCATGTGAGCTGTGCACGCGTCCAAACATATCTTGACATCTTTTTACCTAGCGATTTATATACTAATAGCATTTATTATCCAAACACGAATTATGAATTATGACATAAAGATAAAAACCTTGTTAATCGTTTTTTGTTCAAAGACTGAATGTCAAACTTTTTATTATGAATCAAATTGAACTTTTTTGTATTACATAAATTCTCATGATTATATTATTTTACTAATCGACGTAAAAGAGAAGTCGGAAAAACTCGAAGCTCGAACAATTTTCTTAGAAATGTGTGCCGAGTACAAAATGTCAGTTGAAATATCGATAACCAAGTTTCATAATTAGCAGACAAATTTCAAATGAAAAAAAAAGTTATAAAAACTAAGACCCGATTAAAAAAATTTAAATTGAAATTAGATTTTATGAGCATAATACAAGCTCTTTGAACCGATAATTGATTGATTCTAACCTGTAAACATAACAAGTAAAACAGAATTTGCTTTTACAACTTACACGCTCGAGCTTCTGGAAATATTTGCTAAGAAACGAGACAGGATTCTCTGGTTGGTCGAGACACAGTTGTACAACACAATCCTTCATGACTGGCACAATATTCGCCCGTTGCATGTACTCTGTGCATTCACGAAGACATTGTTGCTCCTCCAAATTCGCCGCCATATTTTGTTTTTATTATTGCACGTTATGTCTGTACTTTGGAGTCAATCACTACGAAAGTTACTTGCGCCGTTTTTTGTTCTTTTGATTTGGTTTAATCTCACAATTATGGCGGTCAGAAAGCAGTTGTTTTTAATGAAGACTGAACCGCGCGTCACTTGTGCAGACGATAGCATCGACAATGATAATGATAAACCCTCACTAACGCGAAAGAATTGTTCAGCCTTATCTTGGCATTTGTATACGTGTATGCAGGCAGACTTATCGATGTTTGCTAAACATACGTTTTGTCGCTAATTCGCGCGTTCTCCACTTTTATGCACTCGTTTACTGTCCGATACAAACAGCAAAGGTGACAGCAGCAGAAATATGTATGGCCACATTCAGACGAATCTGAACGCAGCTCCAAAGTGAGACGCACTAACTCGTTACACCTCAACTATTTTCGTTATAAAGTAATTGTTAATGACAAGTACACTCGCGACAGCTGTAGATGTTTTATGCACGGACCTACAGCTGACACAAGCAGCGTTTCTACGGCTGATAATAAATGCATCTGCTACAATAGCTAGCTATAATAATGAGTATATATCTTTGGTTATTGACCTTTTCTTGATGCTGCTTTTGAAAAAAAAAATAGTGAATCGCTACGAAGTGCTATAGTAAGATCATAGGCAAAGGCGAAAATTGAGCTAGTTTATGATTCATGTAAAATGAACAACCTGATTACTGCAAAGTGCAAAATTAATTAGATGGACTATACGATACGGGAGAGTAAGCATTTGTGTTGATTAGTCAATGTATGCAGTATTTGAGAGACATCTGGTATCGAACTTATGAACTTGGAGATTTAGCCGCGCCAATTTTTAAGATAAGTTTTGGAAAATTTAGACGATGTACTTTCGTAAACAAATGAGCTTTTATAAATAAGCTCATAAGCAGAATATCATTTACTATTTATGGTAAACAAGAGAAAAAAGTGTGATTTCTTTTAAAATCCATGCAAATTTATACATTACTTAAAATTTTTACAAAAAGAATTATATTATATATATATCCCTGGTGTTAACAAAAAGTATGCCGTTTTTTAAAGTACAGACAAAATACTGTAGCGGAGATATTCTCTTTTTTCAAAATGAGGAGAAAAAATCACTCTTTCACTCTAAAAAAGAGGGGTGATTTTTACATCAGAAAAATATTATGTTGCAGTTTTTTTAAAAAAGAAATTTTCTTCATAAGCATCGTTGAATATACAGGCAAACCTCTCTATTCACGATTAACGCGTAAAAAAATTCCGAGCATAAGATAGATAAGAAAGATTGTTTTCATGGTATTTAAGGGCTAAAACTACTCTAGGATTTTTGCTGAAATTCACGAATTTTTCGGGGAGGCCATAATAGATATTTTAATATGAGACTTTTGGTATTAATAATACAGCTCGGAAATTACTGCCAAATAAATTTTTATTGTTAAAAGAAAAAAAATTGGAAAAGATATCGTAAATTTACAAAAGAGAGATTTTTTCAATACTGGTAACTTTTCTCAGATACTAGGGCACCTAGAACAAAAATAAATATATCCTCTTGAAGTTTAATCCTTTTTTAAGGAACTATGTAGAATTTTAACCCAAAAGTGAAAATTGTAGAAGTGACAGCTTAAAAAAAAAAAACAATCGAATTATCGTCAAAAAAGTTTACCTTAAATTGTTTATAAATATTGAAACAATCAACCAATCGAAAAACGGCTTCGTAGTTCCCTTAATAATTTTATTTTGAACGTTCAATAAAAATTTCAACTCGATCCAAGTATTTACGTCTCTTTTGAGTATTTCCCGAGATTTGTTACCGGTAGGCGAAACTGACCTATTATATGGCGCGCCTAGTAAATTTTCGTTGGTAATAAAAAATACACTTTTTGAAATTGAAAACTGTATGATAGTTTGAAGGTTTATCTTTACTCTGGTGGATTTATATATAATTAAAAACATCATTTTTGCTTCCTCATAGAGGAAGCTTTGTGATAGGCGTCAAAATCAACTTTTGATATAGAAGTCATAGGACAATTTCGGATACATATTCAG